>JAQNBH010000007.1:0-147584 GCA_028752905.1 Cladorhizidae sp. MBARI D1340-BT2
CTAGCCCTAGCCCTAGGCCCTAGCCCCTAGCCTGCCCTAGCCCTAGCCCTAGCCCTAGCCCTAGCCCTAGCCCTAGCCCTAGCCCTAGCCCTAGCCCTAGCCCTAGCCCTAGCCCTAGCCCTAGCCCTAGCCCTAGCCCTAGCCCTAGCCCTAGCCCTAGCCCTAGCCCTAGCCCTAGCCCTAGCCCTAGCCCTAGCCCTAGCCCTAGCCCTAGCCCTAGCCCTAGCCCTAGCCCTAGCCCTAGCCCTAGCCCTAGCCCTAGCCCTAGCCCTAGCCCTAGCCCTAGCCCTAGCCCTAGCCCTAGCCCTAGCCCTAGCCCTAGCCCTAGCCCTAGCCCTAGCCCTAGCCCTAGCCCTAGCCCTAGCCCTAGCCCTAGCCCTAGCCCTAGCCCTAGCCCTAGCCCTAGCCCTAGCCCTAGCCCTAGCCCTAGCCCTAGCCCTAGCCCTAGCCCTAGCCCTAGCCCTAGCCCTAGCCCTAGCCCTAGCCCTAGCCCTAGCCCTAGCCCTAGCCCTAGCCCTAGCCCTAGCCCTAGCCCTAGCCCTAGCCCTAGCCCTAGCCCTAGCCCTAGCCCTAGCCCTAGCCCTAGCCCTAGCCCTAGCCCTAGCCCTAGCCCTAGCCCTAGCCCTAGCCCTAGCCCTAGCCCTAGCCCTAGCCCTAGCCCTAGCCCTAGCCCTAGCCCTAGCCCTAGCCCTAGCCCTAGCCCTAGCCCTAGCCCTAGCCCTAGCCCTAGCCCTAGCCCTAGCCCTAGCCCTAGCCCTAGCCCTAGCCCTAGCCCTAGCCCTAGCCCTAGCCCTAGCCCTAGCCCTAGCCCTAGCCCTAGCCCTAGCCCTAGCCCTAGCCCTAGCCCTAGCCCTAGCCCTAGCCCTAGCCCTAGCCCTAGCCCTAGCCCTAGCCCTAGCCCTAGCCCTAGCCCTAGCCCTAGCCCTAGCCCTAGCCCTAGCCCTAGCCCTAGCCCTAGCCCTAGCCCTAGCCCTAGCCCTAGCCCTAGCCCTAGCCCTAGCCCTAGCCCTAGCCCTAGCCCTAGCCCTAGCCCTAGCCCTAGCCCTAGCCCTAGCCCTAGCCCTAGCCCTAGCCCTAGCCCTAGCCCTAGCCCTAGCCCTAGCCCTAGCCCTAGCCCTAGCCCTAGCCCTAGCCCTAGCCCTAGCCCTAGCCCTAGCCCTAGCCCTAGCCCTAGCCCTAGCCCTAGCCCTAGCCCTAGCCCTAGCCCTAGCCCTAGCCCTAGCCCTAGCCCTAGCCCTAGCCCTAGCCCTAGCCCTAGCCCTAGCCCTAGCCCTAGCCCTAGCCCTAGCCCTAGCCCTAGCCCTAGCCCTAGCCCTAGCCCTAGCCCTAGCCCTAGCCCTAGCCCTAGCCCTAGCCCTAGCCCTAGCCCTAGCCCTAGCCCTAGCCCTAGCCCTAGCCCTAGCCCTAGCCCTAGCCCTAGCCCTAGCCCTAGCCCTAGCCCTAGCCCTAGCCCTAGCCCTAGCCCTAGCCCTAGCCCTAGCCCTAGCCCTAGCCCTAGCCCTAGCCCTAGCCCTAGCCCTAGCCCTAGCCCTAGCCCTAGCCCTAGCCCTAGCCCTAGCCCTAGCCCTAGCCCTAGCCCTAGCCCTAGCCCTAGCCCTAGCCCTAGCCCTAGCCCTAGCCCTAGCCCTAGCCCTAGCCCTAGCCCTAGCCCTAGCCCTAGCCCTAGCCCTAGCCCTAGCCCTAGCCCTAGCCCTAGCCCTAGCCCTAGCCCTAGCCCTAGCCCTAGCCCTAGCCCTAGCCCTAGCCCTAGCCCTAGCCCTAGCCCTAGCCCTAGCCCTAGCCCTAGCCCTAGCCCTAGCCCTAGCCCTAGCCCTAGCCCTAGCCCTAGCCCTAGCCCTAGCCCTAGCCCTAGCCCTAGCCCTAGCCCTAGCCCTAGCCCTAGCCCTAGCCCTAGCCCTAGCCCTAGCCCTAGCCCTAGCCCTAGCCCTAGCCCTAGCCCTAGCCCTAGCCCTAGCCCTAGCCCTAGCCCTAGCCCTAGCCCTAGCCCTAGCCCTAGCCCTAGCCCTAGCCCTAGCCCTAGCCCTAGCCCTAGCCCTAGCCCTAGCCCTAGCCCTAGCCCTAGCCCTAGCCCTAGCCCTAGCCCTAGCCCTAGCCCTAGCCCTAGCCCTAGCCCTAGCCCTAGCCCTAGCCCTAGCCCTAGCCCTAGCCCTAGCCCTAGCCCTAGCCCTAGCCCTAGCCCTAGCCCTAGCCCTAGCCCTAGCCCTAGCCCTAGCCCTAGCCCTAGCCCTAGCCCTAGCCCTAGCCCTAGCCCTAGCCCTAGCCCTAGCCCTAGCCCTAGCCCTAGCCCTAGCCCTAGCCCTAGCCCTAGCCCTAGCCCTAGCCCTAGCCCTAGCCCTAGCCCTAGCCCTAGCCCTAGCCCTAGCCCTAGCCCTAGCCCTAGCCCTAGCCCTAGCCCTAGCCCTAGCCCTAGCCCTAGCCCTAGCCCTAGCCCTAGCCCTAGCCCTAGCCCTAGCCCTAGCCCTAGCCCTAGCCCTAGCCCTAGCCCTAGCCCTAGCCCTAGCCCTAGCCCTAGCCCTAGCCCTAGCCCTAGCCCTAGCCCTAGCCCTAGCCCTAGCCCTAGCCCTAGCCCTAGCCCTAGCCCTAGCCCTAGCCCTAGCCCTAGCCCTGCAGCAGTCAGAAGGAGTTCACTCTCAACAAACGGATGCTGCACACAAAATTCAGGGACAGAGGCTATCCAAACAGACTCCTGATAGAGCAAGAAGCTACAATCGACTACGCAGCAAGACCATCGCTGTTGCTCTCAGGTCATAGCCCATCCCAGGAACAAGACACACCAAGAAGGCCGCCCTTCATCTCCAACTACAACGACACCATCCCGACAGCCGAGCTCAGACTGGCTCTGGAGACATCGCAAAATTTACCACAGCCGCTCATCTGCTTCCGCAGGAACAAGACCATCGCCCACTCACTGGTCAGGGCCAGATTACCTGACACTAAGAAGCCACTCCCTTCGTCAGCATCCATCTCCATCCGCCACAAACCATCTTTTCTGGCAAGCTCCTCGCCCTGCGCTACTGCTCTGTGCCGCACGTGCGGCATGATGTCAAAAAAAGAATTAATCTTCTCGGGCCAAGGCAGACCTTTCAAGCTACCCCCCAATACCAACTGCGGCAGTAGACGAGTAATATATCTCCTCCAGTGTCGGCTGTGCCCTAGCAGAGGCAGATATGTTGGTCAGACAGGCAGAACTGTCAGAGTCAGGATGGCTGGACATCGAGCCGTCCACAAGCACAAGAACATGCCCTTGTACAGGCACCTAACTAAACCAAAGCACGACTTTTCTGTCCTCTCAGTCACCATCCTACAACACCTACCGAGCGCCACAGAGCAACAACTACTCGAGGCAGAGCTGCAGTGGATAGACAAGCTCAACACCCGATTGCCCCATGGACTCAACTCTCTATATGCATAAATGCACACACACTTTCTCTTTAAATAATTCTTTTCCTTCACAAACTATCCCAATCACCTTTTGTAAATCACCTTAAACTTAATGCTCATCTGATAAATTCCCCATCATTTTTATCCCAAAATCCACAAGTATATAATTCTCACCATCACCAAATTCTTTCCTCTTTTTTGCAATTACTTATGGTTTGTTATTGTTATTCTTTGTAACCACCTAATCTTATTCATGCAATACCCACCGCACTTGTCTTCCTAACCTCAATCTTATAAGTCACCCTCACTGCATGCACCGCTCACTCTTTGAAAAAGCAGATTCCTCAACTGCGAAACGTCGAGTGATATTAATAATTTTTTCCTGAACTCTACTTGAACTTGAACTACAAAGTAACAAGCCAAATACCACCGCAAAACAGCTAACAGCCACTTCAAATTTACCAAAAGACCATCAAACACCACCAACAACAAGATATAAGGTCATGAACGAGCCAGAAACATCAGTCTGCAGGTCAGACAGGCCTTCATTGGTAGAACCTGCAGAAATAGACAAAAATCAAAATCAAATTCCCGACCTTGCCAATTCACCAACAACCTCCGAATTAATTGAGTACATGATCCACACCCCTCAATTAGATACTAGTGAAAATGATGAAACAGGACTACAAAGCAATCTCAATGGCATTGGGTGCACTCTTGCAGGCCCCAGCCCTGCCCCAACCCCAGCTCTAGCCCAAGCAGTGAGTGCCCAACATGTATCCATTCACGGATCTGCCAACCACGCATCTGAGATAGTCCCACCTAATGAATATGTAATCAGCAAAGAGCCCCACACACAACTTCTGAATCTGAGAAAAGATTTCAAAAAAACTGTCTCAACTCTGGACAGAATGAATTCCCACCTCAACTTTCTACAGGAATGCCAAAAAGTGCGTGTCATACCTCAGGGCTTGAAAATAATTAAATCTTGCAATGCCCTCAAGCCAAACTCTACCAATGTAGCACAGGAATTCACCCAAATAATAAAAACTGCTGAAAACGACCTAGTCAATTGTCTGGTGCTACACTACACAAAAGTAAGAGATCAGTTGACAAGTAAGGCACAGGCCATTGAGGAAGAAATCGAATATGTGGTGAGATCACCCTGCATTCTGGCACAAGTCATCGACAGTCACCAGTCCTACATGGAAAAAACAAAAGATAATCTGAAAACAGCTCAATGCAAGAGGGACAAACAAAAAGTAAGAAAGGCTGATCGATTACAGAATCCCTCAAAGAGAAGCCAACCAACAAACAGCCAGTCCAAGCAAAAGGACTTTAACAACAGAGGCAAAAAGGCCCCAGCAAGAATGCAACCACGCCAGCAATACCCCAAGAGAAACTATGGTGGCAACACCACCAACAACTGGCAGCAGACGAGGCGGCCCACTCCATGGGTCCCTCAACGGGATCGCAGAGAAGTTCCACTCTATTACCACCAACCATATCCCCCCCCTCCCTTTCCATACAACGACCCACCCAACTACCGCCAACCATATCCACCCCCTCTCTTTCCACGCAATGACCAGTCCGACTACCGTCAACCATATAACCCTCCTCCCCCTCTCTTTCCATGTAATAACTATTGTCCTCTCCCTAATCCCCACAGGATACCCTCCTATGCTGAAGTGACCCAAACCTACATCAACAACAACCACCATTTTCGGCAGCAGGAAAGGCAGGCCACCAGGCAGCCCCAGTGACTCATCCCACATCAACAGCCAGAAGATTCACCAATAAACCAAGTCTACAATCTCGCAAGGCACACCAAAAATTGAACAAAGCCAAATCCTTGAACACCTATATAGTTAATCTAAGCAGCCACACACTGTCCCGCCCGCAAATTGCTGTGCTAAACAAAGGGCTTGGGTTTGTTCCAAGCACCGATGAAGACCCAAACTATGGCCCAGCTGTACTGGAACTTACCAGGAGGTTGCGGCTGATCGACTACTTTGGGGACAGGGACTCAGTCAAAGACACCAGACCGCCTCCATTTAAGCCCAAATCAAAATGGAACCCACCTCCCGGGTCGGCGGACACAGAAATCTATCTTCGGGACCTACCAGGCAAACTGAAAGCAATGGAGCGTCGACCCTACCAGCACAACCTCAAAAAATCAGAGTCAATAGCCCTTGCTGAGCTCCAAAACAACAGGGATATTGTAATAAAGAATGCCGACAAAGGGTCCTGTATTGTGGTCCTAGACAGAGACAAATATATTAAAGAAGGCCTGAAACATCTGGCCGACCAGCAAATCTACAGTGAAGTACATTCAGACCCGACCATCCAACTTGCCCATTCAATCAATACCTATGTCAAACTGCTTCACCGCAAGGGCTACCTATCAGACGATATGTCGACCTACCTGACCTTCGACCAGCCACACCTAGTCAGGACACAGAAAATGTACTTCTTAACAAAAATTCACAAGCAACCTCACTCTGTCAGGCCCATTGTCAGCGGATCTGCTGGTCCCACAGAAAGACTATCCTCCCTCGTCGACCACTACATCCAGCCCCTCGTAAAGACCACACAGAGCTACATCAGGGACTCTGGCACGATCCTGGCCCACCTGGACGCCAAGACATTCCCCGCAGATTGCATCCTCGTCACCATCGATGTGACTGCTCTATACCTCAACATCCCACACGAGGAGGGAATTACCAGCGTCATAAAAAGACTCTACGATCCCAATCAATCTGAAATAATCGTCCCATTTCCACCATCAGTCACCGAGGAGATCCTGCGGATCATACTCGGTGACAACTACTTTGAATTCGCAGGCAAAACTCACAAACAAGTGCAGGGAACGGCAATGGGTACCAAAATGGCCCCTGCATATGCAAATCTTTTCATGGCAGATCTGGAAACATCACTCCTCCAGCAGGAACCCATCCAGCCACTCCTGTGGAAAAGATATATTGACGACATATTAGTCGTCTGGCCTGGGTCCCAAGAACAACTGGACAAATTCCTCGTCAACATCAACACTGCCCACACTACAATCAAATTCACCCACCAGTATTCGTCAAAAGAAGTGACCTTCCTTGACTTCACCATCTTCAAGGGTGAGAGATTCCTCTCCGAAGGTAAACTGGATGTAAGACCACACTTCAAAAATACCAATGCCTTCCAGTACCTACATTACTCGTCAGCCCATCCAAGATCGACCTTCAGGGGCATAGTGAGAGGAGAGCTCACCAGAATCCTCAGAGCCTGCAGCAGTCAGAAGGAGTTCACTCTCAACAAACGGATGCTGCACACAAAATTCAGGGACAGAGGCTATCCAAACAGACTCCTGATAGAGCAAGAAGCTACAATCGACTACGCAGCAAGACCATCGCTGTTGCTCTCAGGTCATAGCCCATCCCAGGAACAAGACACACCAAGAAGGCCGCCCTTCATCTCCAACTACAACGACACCATCCCGACAGCCGAGCTCAGACTGGCTCTGGAGACATCGCAAAATTTACCACAGCCGCTCATCTGCTTCCGCAGGAACAAGACCATCGCCCACTCACTGGTCAGGGCCAGATTACCTGACACTAAGAAGCCACTCCCTTCGTCAGCATCCATCTCCATCCGCCACAAACCATCTTTTCTGGCAAGCTCCTCGCCCTGCGCTACTGCTCTGTGCCGCACGTGCGGCATGATGTCAAAAAAAGAATTAATCTTCTCGGGCCAAGGCAGACCTTTCAAGCTACCCCCCAATACCAACTGCGGCAGTAGACGAGTAATATATCTCCTCCAGTGTCGGCTGTGCCCTAGCAGAGGCAGATATGTTGGTCAGACAGGCAGAACTGTCAGAGTCAGGATGGCTGGACATCGAGCCGTCCACAAGCACAAGAACATGCCCTTGTACAGGCACCTAACTAAACCAAAGCACGACTTTTCTGTCCTCTCAGTCACCATCCTACAACACCTACCGAGCGCCACAGAGCAACAACTACTCGAGGCAGAGCTGCAGTGGATAGACAAGCTCAACACCCGATTGCCCCATGGACTCAACTCTCTATATGCATAAATGCACACACACTTTCTCTTTAAATAATTCTTTTCCTTCACAAACTATCCCAATCACCTTTTGTAAATCACCTTAAACTTAATGCTCATCTGATAAATTCCCCATCATTTTTATCCCAAAATCCACAAGTATATAATTCTCACCATCACCAAATTCTTTCCTCTTTTTTGCAATTACTTATGGTTTGTTATTGTTATTCTTTGTAACCACCTAATCTTATTCATGCAATACCCACCGCACTTGTCTTCCTAACCTCAATCTTATAAGTCACCCTCACTGCATGCACCGCTCACTCTTTGAAAAAGCAGATTCCTCAACTGCGAAACGTCGAGTGATATTAATAATTTTTTCCTGAACTCTACTTGAACTTGAACTACAAAGTAACAAGCCAAATACCACCGCAAAACAGCTAACAGCCACTTCAAATTTACCAAAAGACCATCAAACACCACCAACAACAAGATATAAGGTCATGAACGAGCCAGAAACATCAGTCTGCAGGTCAGACAGGCCTTCATTGGTAGAACCTGCAGAAATAGACAAAAATCAAAATCAAATTCCCGACCTTGCCAATTCACCAACAACCTCCGAATTAATTGAGTACATGATCCACACCCCTCAATTAGATACTAGTGAAAATGATGAAACAGGACTACAAAGCAATCTCAATGGCATTGGGTGCACTCTTGCAGGCCCCAGCCCTGCCCCAACCCCAGCTCTAGCCCTAGCCCAAGACCATCGCTGTTGCTCTCAGGTCATAGCCCATCCCAAGAACAAGACACACCAAGAAGGCCGCCCTTCATCTCCAACTACAACGACACCATCCCGACAGCCGAGCTCAGACTGGCTCTGGAGACATCGCAAAATTTACCACAGCCGCTCATCTGCTTCCGCAGGAACAAGACCATCGCCCACTCACTGGTCAGGGCCAGATTACCTGACACTAAGAAGCCACTCCCTTCGTCAGCATCCATCTCCATCCGCCACAAACCATCTTTTCTGGCAAGCTCCTCGCCCTGCGCTACTGCTCTGTGCCGCACGTGCGGCATGATGTCAAAAAAAGAATTAATCTTCTCGGGCCAAGGCAGACCTTTCAAGCTACCCCCCAATACCAACTGCGGCAGTAGACGAGTAATATATCTCCTCCAGTGTCGGCTGTGCCCTAGCAGAGGCAGATATGTTGGTCAGACAGGCAGAACTGTCAGAGTCAGGATGGCTGGACATCGAGCCGTCCACAAGCACAAGAACATGCCCTTGTACAGGCACCTAACTAAACCAAAGCACGACTTTTCTGTCCTCTCAGTCACCATCCTACAACACCTACCGAGCGCCACAGAGCAACAACTACTCGAGGCAGAGCTGCAGTGGATAGACAAGCTCAACACCCGATTGCCCCATGGACTCAACTCTCTATATGCATAAATGCACACACACTTTCTCTTTAAATAATTCTTTTCCTTCACAAACTATCCCAATCACCTTTTGTAAATCACCTTAAACTTAATGCTCATCTGATAAATTCCCCATCATTTTTATCCCAAAATCCACAAGTATATAATTCTCACCATCACCAAATTCTTTCCTCTTTTTTGCAATTACTTATGGTTTGTTATTGTTATTCTTTGTAACCACCTAATCTTATTCATGCAATACCCACCGCACTTGTCTTCCTAACCTCAATCTTATAAAGTCACCCTCACTGCATGCACCGCTCACTCTTTGAAAAAGCAGATTCCTCAACTGCGAAACGTCGAGTGATATTAATAATTTTTTCCTGAACTCTACTTGAACTTGAACTACAAAGTAACAAGCCAAATACCACCGCAAAACAGCTAACAGCCACTTCAAATTTACCAAAAGACCATCAAACACCACCAACAACAAGATATAAGGTCATGAACGAGCCAGAAACATCAGTCTGCAGGTCAGACAGGCCTTCATTGGTAGAACCTGCAGAAATAGACAAAAATCAAAATCAAATTCCCGACCTTGCCAATTCACCAACAACCTCCGAATTAATTGAGTACATGATCCACACCCCTCAATTAGATACTAGTGAAAATGATGAAACAGGACTACAAAGCAATCTCAATGGCATTGGGTGCACTCTTGCAGGCCCCAGCCCTGCCCCAACCCCAGCCTTAGCCCTAGCCCTAGCCCTAGCCCTAGCCCTAGCCCTAGCCCTAGCCCTAGCCCTAGCCCTAGCCCTAGCCCTAGCCCTAGCCCTAGAACTCATCTCCAATACAGTTAACAATGGCCGAAGTTTTTGTTCGCCCACAAGCAAACTGCTGAGCTGTAGAACTGCCGTGAAATTCTGATTTTATCATTTGAGTCAGATGGTCCGACAAATTGAAAAAAATATTGTGATGGACTAACATCAGGACCATCTTAACCTCGGCTTTTATCGATGGATGAACTGTTTTTGACAGATCATCAGGCTTCTTAATAAATTTCCTCAGTGATGCATTTCCTGCTGCTTTCTCATTCAATATGTGTTTTTTCGCTCCTAGAAATGGGAAAATATATATATTAATATTGAAAAGAATTGTATAGGGGCTCAGACAAAAATTAGAACGAGTTATATCACTGAAATGCTTGGGCATTTAATCAAGTGTTAGAAAATAGGGAGGTTGTGGAATTGACACTTCTGTGGAGGGGAGATTGGATTTTTTAAGCCACATCGATAAATGAACTACCCTAACAGTAAATAATATTGCTAGCTAGAGAATTGAGAATGTTTGAGACTTAATCTAAAACTTACTTGTGTGTACGGATACATCGTTGATTCCTCCTTGAGAACACGACAAGCTCACATTAAGAGTTGGTGGAACACATGAAAAAAGACAGTCACTCAAGCAAAAGAAATCGAACCGTTAAAACGGACACAGCAAGAAAATCCAAAGGGTAGACAAGCCATGGAGGCGAGAAAGGGGAGAACCAGCAGAAAGAACTAGCCACAGTGGCAGGAATGGCCCAAGCCCCATTAGTATGCCACACAAGCAATACCCCACTGGCCCTAGCATTAGCCACCACCAGCCAACATGCAACACCAACCACAATGGCCAAACCATCAATACCACCAAAACATAATGCCCCAACCATTTCAACCACTCCAACCATTCAAATGCAACAAGCTCCACCAATGCAACAGACACTCAACCACCAAAGATCCCCCTTACTGGCAAGCCCACCAACATGCTACCCCATAAACAGCACCCAGGTTCTGCTGCACCCCAAGCCAGGATGGTTTTCTGGCCAGAATACAGGCATCCCCAATGGAGTAATTGCAAATTCACCCAAAAACGCAAGAGAGAATAAGAACAGAAAGTACAAAATACACCAACTCACCCCCAAAAAGTTGCTAAACGCAAGAAAGACAATGGCAAATCATATATACATAGTCTATCTTTCAAGCCACAACTTAACGGATCCACAGATTTAAATGCTCACCAATGCTCATGGCTTCCACCTTCTCTGAAAAGACTGCACAATTATGCAGAAGCCCTGCAAAGACATGCCAGAAGCTACAAGTTACAGCAAAATGTGCAAAGCAAGTCAGATGAGTGGAAACAATTATGTATCGCCATTCCCACACAAGTTGAAAAGCAATTGGGTGCCACCAAAAGCCACTGACGAGGTCGAACAATATCTGCAGCAATTGATACACAAATTTTCCCAACATCTCACTGGGAAAGTTTGCCCCAAACATGACCCATCAGGAAAAAATAGCAATTTCAGAACTATGTAACAACAACATAAAGAATGCAGACAAAGGCTCTTACATTGCAATTGAGGACAGAGTGCAATACACCAAAGCAGGGACATGGAACACTTGGCAGACACTCAAATCTATGAAGAAATAAGCCACGACCCCACACAAAAACAGGTCAAAGTTATCAACACTGTGATATACACCATACTTGCGTGGGGATTGATCTGCCCACACACGAGCACCTATTGAGAGACACCAAATATACTTTTTGGGAAAAAACTGCACAAAAACCTGAGACTAATTGTGAGCGGCTGCAATGGTGTTAGATCCTCACCTGAACAGAGGCGAAGATCCACAAGGTCAAGGACGAGTGTTCAATAAACTTAATCTTTTATTAACAATTCTGGACAAAATTACACTGTAGACTGAAATAATTCTTGTAAGGCAATGATTGGAACCTGGCTTGGTAGCCTGTTTAAGGGAGCCAAGCCAGGGAACTAGAGAGAGACCCAGAAATTATTACACTATGCTCAGCTACTGTTACAACCAATCATGTGCATGCATTCTATCGTTCTATATACTCTCACCTAGAGTGTTACCATTTATGATAATGTTCAATGTTCTCACACTGTTCTTGTTCTAATTACTGACTTGGGTTTGTGGTTGTGCAATTTGTTAGGCAGGGCCTAACATCACCTCCTCTGAGGAGGCGTCAGCCGTGAGGCGGTAGTTTTTGCTGTCCTAGGCCTACCTGAGATCCTAGGAAGGTAGTAGTATGGGTCCGTTTCTGTTACAGCATTCAGACGTCTATAGTCCACTACCGGTCTGACAGACCCTGGGGTCTTCTTGGGAATGGCAAACATTGGAGCTGCCCATGGTATCACTGAGGGTTCGATCAGACCATTGGTTTTGAACAACTCTATTTCCTATTGGAAGGATTCCTCTCACATCTTGAGAATACAGTATGGATGAAGTCTGGCTGTGCCCATGTTGATATAATGTTCAACAGATTTTTCCCATCCTAATGCTGGGGTGATAATGATACGAATGTTGTTGTGATTTCCTCCCATTGTTCGATGGTCAGTTGTGGCCCTAGCTGTGGTACATCTTCAGACGGATGAGGGTGCTAATCTGGTAGATCTGCAGTGTCTGGGCTTTGTACAGAAATACAAGATATATTAGTCACTGGGGGTTGCCAACCTCTTAGAGCCATAATGTGCACAGAACGGGTTTTCTTGTGTCGCTCTGGCATATCGACAGAGTACGAAACCGGTGTGAGGTATCCCAAGATTGTGTATGGGCCACTCCATTATCTGCCAGTTTGTCGCCCTTGCGACTGGTAATGGCCTTGCGACTGGTAATGGCCGGGTGAACCAAGACTTTATCTCCTTTTTCGAAGTGTCGGTCCATTGCCATCCTGTCAAACCACTGTTTGGTCCAGGCTTGTGCATCCATCTGATGTGTGGCTACTGCTCTCATGTCACTGAGGTCCTCCCTCAGTTGGAGTAGCCCTTCTGTCGTGGTAGGAGAGGTCGATCTGATGGGCACCCACTGTTGGCTAAGGATGTCCAGAGGTCCGTGCACATTCTTCACAAAGATGAGCTTGAATGGGGGGAACCCAGTAGAAGAGCATGGTACCTCTCTACATGCAAACAAGAAGAAGGTAGGTAATCATCTCAGTCACGATGGTCAGCCACCGTCTTTCTGATTATTTGTAGCAAGGTGTGGTGGAATCATTCAACTGCTCCATTGGACTGGGGATGGTAGGGAGCTGTCTTTGAGGAATGCCGAGGAAAGAGAAGGCTTCTTTCATGACAGTTGACATAAAATTGCTGCCACGATCAGACAAATTTTCCAGTGGAACAGACAATCTCGACATAATGTACAGCAACTTCTCTGCGACCACTTTGGCCGTGGTGATGCAACAGCACTGTGTCTGGGTATCGTGATCCCAGGTGCATGTAGGTGAGGATGTATCTGTTCTTTTTCCGTATCAGGGGTATAGGTCCCACCACATCTATGGCAACATTCTCGAAGGGTCTGATGTTGACTACCGGTGTCAGCATAGCTGCCTTGGTGGTCGTTCTTTTGGCCATCTTCTGACATCTGCTGCATGTTCGACAGGCTTCCCTAATATCAACACTCATACAAGGCCCCCAAAAATCTTCATTATTTTGTATTTTGTTCTCCTTGCCCCTACGTGTCCTACCATCGGTGTAGGTTGTACTAGGGTGATCACTTGGCTTCTGTTAGTTGGCAGGACGATCTGTAACCTGGGCTTGCCTGTCTGCTCCGTAGTTTTCCTGTGAACACCTGGTTGTGATGGTGCACTCAGAGTCAGGTGTCTCAGCTAATGTCCAAAGGTTTACCAGTATCGGGTCTGCTTGCTGGTCGTCTCTGGTTCCAACTCTGATTCGATATTGTCTTCAGGTGTTGTTGGCTCTCTCTGTAAGGAGAGATTTGTTTGTGGAAAACCAAAGTTCTCACCAATTATTTGCATAGGAGTAGGCTGTATTTCAGATTTCTGGGCTTCTTGACATGCCTGATGCTCTGTTCCGCTTGCTGTCGGGTCTGTATGGCCAATACCTTCCTGTGTTATCTCAGTAATTGCTCATGAGAGTATACAATATGGGGCAATCCCTACCAAGGATCACATCATAGGCAATATCATTTGAAACTGCCATTTTCATTTCAAACTTGGAATCCCACAAATCACAGAGTAGGTGGACAGTTGGTAGAGATGTGAAGGGAGCGTGGACACCTTTGATGGTGACATCTTCTGATGAGCTTATAATTGGTGTGCCATTCTTTGTCAGTTCATGCACCAGACCGTCGCTTATGATGGTGAGGTCTGCTCCGCTGTCGAGAAAGAATATCACAGACATGTTGGGGGACTTTACCCATGGCAAACCAATGAGGGCAATCTAGGCTGAGTGGGTTGAGGATGTTGAGATTGTTTGACTCTACAAACTTCCCTCTCTGGGCATGTACTAAGGTGGCCTCACTTTTTACACTGGAAGCATAGTGGGCCTTTGACATCATCAAAGTATTTACTTAACCTGTGAGGTCTTTGATGCTGAAGTCCACTATAGGTCCTGAATGTTCTCTCAGGTTAAGCCTAGTCTGATGGTCTCAGTATGGGTGAGATGTATCTGTTGGCTGGGAGGCGGGGGAGGGGTCAGGTTCCGAGAAGAGTTGGGTTCCTGGTGTCTGAAGGGTTGTCTCTGCTGATACGGACAGTGAGGCATTGGTCAGGTCTCCTCTGAGTAGCGTTCTGAGTTCTGCTGCCCAATGTGTTTTTGGTACGGAGTAGGCCAGCATGACCATTATATATCAAGACCAATGAGAGTACATTGGTGTGTACTATTATATATATATTTATCAACACCAATGAGAGTACATTGGTTTGTACTATTATATATCCACACCAATAAGATGCTTCTCGAAGCAAAGGATTTCTTCTTCCCCGTGAGGACCTGCCTGCAAGGGAGGTATTCGAGGAGGCTTAGAAGTAGTCTGCACTGTGGCTGGATGAGATGTTGCTGCCAGGAGGGCCTGCGTTTGTAGTTGCATTTGGTGATGGCTACCAGTTCTGGGTCTGAGGTCGGGTCAGAGGTACTGATTCCAGTGGTCGTCTGGTGATACTTCTGCTCGGGTTGGTCAATGTCTCTGATTCCGTATTAGACTGGATGCTTCGTCGTCCATTGTTGGAAGTGTTCTGTCTGAATGGGGTGTTTCCTCAGAAGGATTATAAGCTCTCGGGAGTGTTGGTTCTGTCTTCTGTGGTGAAGACGTGGGTCTGGACCATCGATACAGTTTGGTAGCTGTGTCAAGACAAAATATGTGAATTAAATATACACAGCTTATACCTTGTGTGTGTTAGACAGGTCAAGATGGAAGGAGAGTGGTAAAATTTTCGTTTTGCGAGTGGAGAAGAATAGTCTGCTCTTTTTCAATGAAGGAGCATAGGCTGAGCTGTCAAGGTATGCTGGTCGAGAGTCAAGTCGATGTCGGAGGGTCGAGTTTCGCTGCCACCAGATGTTAGATCCTCGCCTGAACAGAGACGGAGATCCACAAGGTCAAGGACGAGTGTTCAGTAAAACTTAATCTTTTATTAACAATTCTGGACAAAATTACACTGTAGACTGAAATAATCTCTGGGAATTATTACTCTATGCTCACCTACTGTTACAACCAATCATGTGCATGCATGCTATCCTTTAATCTACTCTCACCTATAGTGTTACCATTTATGGTAATGTTCAATGTTCTCACACTGTTCTTGTTCTAATTACTGTCTTGGGTTTGTGGTCGTGCAATTTGTTAGGCAGGGCTTAACAAATGGCCCGATGGAAAAACTATCTGCATTCATACCATTTCCTAAATCCACTGGTTCCACAAGCAGCAAGCTACATCAAAGACTCCAAACACATTGTACAGATCCTGGAAGACTCCCATTGCCAGACAAATGCATTTTGCTAACGGTGGATGTCGAAGCACTTTACCTCAAAACACCTCACACATAACATAAAAACCTGCATCAAACAGCTATTCCACTCTGGCAAAGAAAAGTCACCCTTCCCACCCCAGGTGGCGCAGACCATTCTGAGAATTGTTTTTAAAAAAATTACTTCCAATTTGAATCCAAAATGTTCCATCAAATCCAGGGAACAGCAACGGGAACCCAAATGGCACCATCCTATGCCAACATTTCCATGGACAACCTGGAAAGGTAATTCCTAGACTACAAAACAGTCAAACCAGTAGTCTGGAAAAGATACATAGACGACATCATTGCCATCTGGGACCAATCGCAGGAAGATTTGCAAACCTTCCTTGGTCAACCGATTCCACCCCACAATCAAATTTACCAACACAATCTCAGACGCATCCTTAGACTTTCTCAAAGTAACCTTGTGTACAAAGGAGAGAAATTCGACAAACATATCATACTAGACTTAAAGCCAATGTTCAAAAGCACAAATTGCTCTCAATACTTGCACTACAGCTGGTGCCACCTGAGATTAGTCTTTTGAGGCATCATCAAAGAAGAAGCTTTGAGGGCATCCTCCAACGAGTCAACCTACAACTCAGCCGTTGACAAACTAAGCACTCACTTCCTGGCCAGAGGCTACCCCAGGCACATACTGAGACAGAGCCTGAGACGAGTGACTTACCGCAAAGGGCCAGCTTATTGCAGGACAATCTCACTACAGCACAACCAGCCACACACCCACCCACCTTAATCACGGAATACATCAGCAAAAGAGACCTGAGGCAAGCATTAGCCCCTCCCCCGAATGTGCAACCACCCAGAATAGCGTCCAAGCTTGGCAAAAAAATCTATCCAACTCGCTAGTCAGAGCCAAACTCAAAAATCTGGAACAACCACCACCTCTGCAGATGCCACTGCCACTACCGCTGGTCATGCTCATGTCATCCATGGCACCTTGCAACAGTCCACACGAGAAGACCCACAGCAATGCTATTTCCAAAAATAAACTCGCCAACAAGCTCAGAAATATTAGAAATGCTTCAAAAGCATGCCACCCAACCCCAGCTCTAGCCCAAGCTCCCAACTCCAGCTTTAGCCCAAATTCACCTTATATACATCACCCTCAGTTAATATACCAATTCTCACTTACCGTATGATTAACTAATCCTAATCATATTCATAAATACTAACCTTACTTCGCATCCTTAGAACGAGGACTCCAAAGCGCACGACAAGTGGCATTGGGTGCATTCTAGCAGGCCCCAGCCCTGCCTATAAGGCATAATGGAGGTACTGAAATTTGTTTGTCTTTTTGAAGTGCATGCAGGTGTCAAGAATATTGCACTAGGCAAATCAACTCCCAAGCAGCCAAGGTTTTGGCAGTATCGAGTTTCGTCGGCCAATCACAAAAAAGGATCTTTGAAGTTTCCTTGGTTTAGCCGGATATTATCGCCGATATATACCAAACTTCAGTGGCATTGCAGCGCCTCTTTCTGATCTTACCAAGACCATGTCATCAGGGAGGGTCATCTGGACAATGGAGTGCCAACAGGTCTACAATGAACTGAAATTGGCATTAACAAGATCACCTGTGCTAGTGCCACCCGACTTAGCTACATGAAGCCGTTTGTGCTACATACCGATGCGTCAGACCGCGAAATTGGTGCTGTGTTGTCACAAGAGGCACTGCATGTTGACCAAGCCATCGCTTATTTTTCTAGGGAGTTGCTCCCTAGAGAGAGAAACTACTTAGCAATGGAAAAGGAAGGATTAGCCGTAGTGGCTGCAGGGCCGGATCCAGTGGGTGGGTTGTGGGGGTTGCAACCCCCCCCTTTTGAGTTGTTGATCATGCATGTGACATGTATGATCAACACGTCGTATACCTTACCACATGTAACTAGCTATTCAGTAGCAGCTGTCACCAGTGTAGTTACATAGCTATATCTAAGGCACACGTTGCACCATGTCTGGAAAAAGAAAATCAACTGTAAGCTCCAAAGGATGTATGAATCTCACTGCTATGTTTAAAAGGTAAATAGCTAAGCATGTTCTTAGGATACATATTATCATCATTGTGATTATGTTTCAAGGTCACTGGAACCTGATGAAGAACAGCCTGGTACTTCCAAAATACCATTGTCATATGATTCAGCAACAGCAACATGTCATTCTCAAGGTACAGCTTCTACTGTTGTGACTGACATTTGTGGAACAACTGTGTCTGCTGCAACATGTTCTACTTCTGAGCTTTCAATAGCTAGTAGCTGTACACCTTATGCTAAGATTATTGACCTGGGTCAGTCATAAATGCTTCACATGATTCATTAGATCATTTGAGGAAGAAACCCAGGAATATTACAGATATTCAAAGAAATGAATATCTTTCTTGTCATTACAAGCCAGCTTGGACTGATGTTCTTCATTCTCATGAAGTAATTAAGCAAGGTAAAACTTGGAATGTGCATTTTCAGCATCAATGGCTAGACAAGTTTCCATGGCTTTCATATAGCAAAGAGCTAAATGGTGGTATTTGCAGATATTGTGTGCTTTTCCCTGAGCAACCAGATAGGGGTGGCAGCACAGGAGCAAAACCAGGTGTTTTAGTACTTGCACCAAACCAAAGGCCTTACTCGAAGGCACTTGGGAAGGATCGCATTCTTGTTCGGCATGAGAAGAGTGCAATGCATAAGCATGCACCAGAAAAAGCTGATCTTTTTCAGCACAGTTTCTGATACAAGAGTTGATACTAAACTGATGAACCAAAAAGCTCAACAAGCAGAACAAAATAGAGAAGTCCTTCGCCAAATTTGTTTTGTTTTGGAATACTTGTCAAAGCAAGGCTTGCCTTTCAATGGTAATAATGATAAAGTGGATTTTGCTGATGACACTTTCAACAGAGGTTACTTCATACAGCTCTTGGCACAGAAAAATAGTTGTCTTCAGAAACGTATTTTGTTTGCCAAAGGAAATGCTACTTATACCTGCAAAACGATACAAAACCAGGTGATTCATATCTATGCCTGTACTTTAAACCAAACAGCTTCGGGATAATAGCTTACCTTTTACAGTTATTGCTGATGAGGTAACTGATCCCCATGCCAATAAGAAATTACCTCGGTGTGCTTAAGATTTGTGGATTTAAAGTCATTAAAAAATCCTTGCTTCAGGGAATGCTTGATAAATTTTATTAGTTTGGAGAGAGCAAATGCTTCAGCAATTTCTTCCAAGATCTTGGAATCCCTTTCTCATCCATCGGTGTCTTTAAATCAATCAGCAAATATTCGTGGTCAGGCATATGATGGTGCTGCATCTGAAATTGCAGGTGTGCAAGCAAAAATTAAAGAGATTTCTCCCTTGGCCCCACTGTTTTTCACATAATCTTACCTTTCAATTGCTGCATCGTGCAAGGTTCAGGAGGTAAGGAATCTCATCAGCCTTATTATTTATTTTAACCAACAGTTCCAAGCGGCAAAGAATGTTTGAATTGACCTTGAAAAAATACCTTCCAGATTCATCCCATTCTGAACTTCCAGGACTTTGCAAAACATGCTGGGTAGAAAGGCATACTTGTTTAGTAGTATTTTTCGAACTGTACGAGACATTAGTCACTTTCTTAAATGCCATCGTTTCACCAGCTGAGTATACATCCAGACTTAGTTTCTGAATCTGGGTGCTGGAATTGGGACAGAGACACCAAAGTGAAAACACAAGGGCTGAAAGCTTTACTTTCTTTATTTCAAAATATTGCTGTATTCATCATAACAAAGAACATCCTTGATGAAGTAAAAATTATGGCATCAAAACTTCAGAAACAGGACCAAGATGTCTTTGATGCTCATTAAATGGTCAGTACAGTAATTGACAACATTGAAACCACACGAAACAATATCGACACCATTTTCAGTTTATGGTATGAAGAAATTCTACAGATGTTAGTGTTGCTGAATTTGCTGAATCTGTTCCCAGGAATGCGAGTTTGCAAAGGAATAGAAGCAATGCTCCAAGCGATACTCCAATTGTCCACTACAAAAGAGCAGTTGCTATTCCTCTTCTTGACTCTCTGATCACTCAAATGAAAAATGAAAGAGAGATTTTCTGAGGACAACTCCCACGTTAAAATATTGCTCTCTTTGATTCCATCAATTATACATAGCACATTAATGGACTTGGTCAAAAATGCTCTGGATGACTTGTGTATTGGGAAAGGGATCTTCCATTTCCTCGGTCACTAGCAAGTGAACTCAGGAGGTGGCAGGTTATGTAGCTGAATGCGGACCACAGTGATGACACTTCATTACCTGACAGTCTCCTATCAGCTCTTGCAAATTGTGATGTGGATGCATTCCCAAACATCCATCACCTTTTAGTAATAGCTTGCACATTGCCAATCACAAGTGCTGAAGCAGAATGCTCTTTTTCTTTATTGAGAAGGATCAAGACGTATATGCGATCTACAATGACAGAAGAACGTTTTTCTGATCTGGGGATTATTGCTATGCACTACAAGGAATGAATACCTGTGGATGATATTTGCCATGCGTTTGTGCAGGCACATCTGAGAAGGATGTTTGAAGTGTCACTTTTTATTGACTAACTACTGTTAAATTTTATCATTATATATGTGTACATATATTTTCGTTGTTTTTCTATGGCAGTTGTTAACATATGAGTACTATGAGATGCATCTCAAATTTTGGTGAATTTTCAGATAGTTAAACTGTGGTGAATTATCAGTTTTGTGTTCTGAATGGGAGGCCTTATGGCCAATGATCCATTGGATACCTGTATGATCTACAACCCCCCCTTGTTAAAATTCCTGGATCCGGCCCTGTAGCTTATGTGATCACTGTAATAATGAAGAATGTGTGATATGCATGTGAATTTCTGTTATACTAGGCTACAAGGATCATGTTCACCACAAAGCTGGAGCAGAGTTGAAGGCTAAACTGGGTACATTTGATGCTAATAAAAAGCATGGACCATGTGCCATCATCAGTATGTAACCTTAGGCCATTATTGGCATCTTCCTGAATGCATGTTCCACTAAACCCTGGGAGGGAAAAGGTCAGCTGATTGCATTTCACATCCTAGACCATGAGTGTACTATTGATAGCTGCTTATATCTTTACTATAGACATGAGTCCAAAGAGCCTAGATCCAGTCAAGAGAAAGAGGTATATCTGGCTTATAGTAACCTGTCCTGTACAGAGACTAAATGACTATTTTTGCATCAATAATTGATTATCTAGATGAACTAGACTCCAAAGGTTAATCACCATTAACAATTCTTACGGTGACGTTTCTTTTCAGGTTTGACTAACATTAGCAAGTGGATTGAATGCTTAGCAAATTGCTACGTGAATAAAATTTGCCACCAGTGAGATGAGAACATCGACTCCAGATGTCAAGCAGGTCTCTCTACAATTGAAAGGTAGTTCACAAAGATCTTTGAATGATGACTCACTTTTGTGTGCAGCAGCAGAAGGTAAAGATGTGGCACATGCGAAGGGTGTGTAACCAAAAAATTGTGGCAATTGCAATATTACTGTTTGGACATGCCAAGTTTTGGTGGCTAAGGAACACTGCAAATTCAGGCAGTGCAAAAATACAATGCAGATAATGATACACAGATGGTGTTGCTGTTTGCATCATAATTTCATTTGGGGCTAGTCCAATAATTAAAAAAAAAATGTGTATAATATTGTACGAACCTAAACAGTTTCAGCTGAACTTACTGCAGATGCTCCTCCACCAATCTTAGAAGTAACTAATACTGTACACACTGGTTGAGCATTTCAAAGTAAAATACTTATAATCTTTCATAAGGGAAAAAGTGTTTATAATGATATTCATGCCTCCATAACAGAACCCACTACTGCCTGGCTTTAATTGACACTATATAAGTAGCTTGGCAGCAGTGTTAGTTAATATTGGTAGGTCACAAGATCTCCCAGTTTAGTTCTGTAGTTAGTAGTCACATTACATTGTAAGGGAATAATCTGACTCGCACCTGGCAGCAGACCTCTCACATTGGTGGCAGCTACCGATTTTGAACCCATCATGAAACAACCATGTCGACATGACCAAAATGTCACTTACCATCAGACAAAGGACATTTCCTTAATTAACCCAGAGGATTCAGATACTAGGGTATCAGCCAATGTGGGGAGGGTTCCTTGCCGGTGTCACGTCACAGATACCGATGACTCCGAAATTTAGGCAAAGATGGAGCAGATTCACACTGCACACATGCAAGAGACGAAGAAACTGCTTGAAGAATTTTGCAGGCGAGAGAAGATGGAGATCAAGGAGAGATAGAAGATAGAGAGCAGAAGCAGAGAGATTAGAGCAGATGGAGATATGTTGCAAGGAGGAACTAGAGGATCGACGATGGAGAGAAGCCGAGAAACAGCAGAGGTACTACTTCAATGCCACTCTACAGAAAAACAAAGATCTGAGAGGAGAGAGAGAGCAGGAAAAAGTTGACAGGGCAGCGACTGTGGGAAAACTGGCAATGATGCAACCCAGACTGCTAATCTTGAAGGACACAGCAGAAGTGGAGTCATTCCTGGACATGCGACCCCCATGACCACCATCCTTCGGTGCACATGGATGACCATGATGTTTCCACTGGGATGAATATGGGCATGTAGCTGCCAAGTGCCTGAGGCGGGCATCATATTTGTTGGTATATCTCCTAACCTCCCTGTTCTATTACACCTCCCAGGTACTGTCGATGGGCAACCAATTGCGGATATGACAACCGACTCAGGCGCTACACACAGACCCAGTTCCATAGCAGATGGATGGATCAATAGTGGAGCAAGTGTTAGTCACAGGAGTGCACAGCCACAAAATATCCACACCTCTGGCCAAGGTCAATCTCAAGGTACAAGGGAATTGAAGCATGTCATGATTGTTGCAGTCAACCGACACCTCGACAGGACATGCTGCTAGGATTAGACCTCCCCAACCTAGCCAATCTCATGCTACAATCACAGAAGAAGAACATAACCTGACGACCAAGACACCAATATCCCAGACCAATCACCTATGCTGAGCCCTCCGACCTCTCGGAGAGCGACAACAGCAGCATATTGAGCACATCAATGGAAGATGAGTAGCCCAACTCAGATGAGGCAGGCATGGAGAAAAATGAGGACAATGCCCAAAGGGATAGGTCAGGACATCTGGATGACCCAAGTGACAGTGACCATGGCAGGAGGATGGCGTCTCATTGGATGACGATGGTTTCCATGAGACTGGGACAACGATATGTTCCTTACTGTCTCCAACAGAAGAAAGCAGACAAGGAGCGCCAAGAAAGAGGAGAGAAAGAAGCACCAGACAATCTGGACAGGTACCATTGGATGGAGGCCCTGACCAACTAAGGTAGAAGATTGGAACCCGACAGAAGAAAGGGAAAGTGGCCGGACACCCCCTTTCACTATAAGGATGGCCTCCTGTATCAGAGATGACCCCAGCCTAGCAACATGATGAGATAACTCGGCTGGTACTGCTGCACTCTATTGGGAGACGGTCCTCAAGATGGGACACTAGATGCCATGGGCAGGCCACCTGGGGATGACTGCACGACTCATGCAGCAATTTTTTTAGCTAGGGGTGAGGGTGGATGTCGTAGAGTTGTGTACATACTGCCAGGACTGCCAGATATCATCCAGCTCCACACCCACCAAAGGTATCGCTAGTTCCCTTACCCACTATAGGAATACCTTTTCGCCACATTGCCATGGACATGGTGGGACCATTGCCAGAGACAGAGGAGGGGCTCAGATTCGTCTTGATGCTGTGCGATCATGGCACGTGGTTCCCTGAGACATTCCCACTTACGCACGACGACCAGCAAGGACATGGCAGAAGAACTCAAGCTATTTTCCAGGATAGGACTCCCCGATGAAATTCTAACAGACCGAGGAGCCAACTTCACTAGCAGCAAGTTATACCACCTGTTCGGTATCAACTCTATCAGGACATCTGCGTACTACCCTCAAACCGATGGGATCATCGAGACACTCAATTCTATACTCAAGGAAATGCTGAGGAAGCTGATTGGCCAATTTGATAATCAGTGGAGCAAGGTTCTTCCGTGTGTACTCTGCGTACCGCAGCCTACCCCAGGAGAGCACCAGTTACTCCCTGTTTGAGCTCCTTACGGAAGGAACCCCCGCAGATCGCTTGACATCGTCAAGGAAGAATGGAAAGCGCCTAACAGGTTCCAGAAAGCAGTGTGTCGTTACTATAGGAGACATCGCCACCTTGAAGGGGCCTAAGGATCTGCAAAGGTTTGTGAGAAGAAGGCCAAGAAGGAGATGAAGCATTATTTTGACAAGACCGCCAGAAAGTGGACCTTTCAGATTGGTGAACTCATCCTAGTCCTGCTGCCGTTGTCATCAACTAAACTCTTGGCCAAATGGCAGGGCCCTTTCCCAGTGGTGGACAAACTTTCTCCCAACACATTCCAGGTTAGGCAGTAGCAGACATACCATGTAAACACGCTGGTGAGATATGCCTGATAGCCAGCAGGACCGAGGACACAACCGAGGTGGACATTCCAACCTGGCCAGATGAAGAGCAACCACCAACAGTACTAAACAAGGAACTGGAAGGAAGAGCTACTCACCCTCTTACACCAGCACAAACATGTCTTTAGGAATGAGCCAGGGAGGACACAGATGGCAAACATAAAGATAGCAACCGGAGAACGATCATTTCCCATGCCAGGAGTGGACGAGTTGATGGTTGGCCTTGCCAGAGCCACATACCTCACCACCCTGGACCTCACCAAAGCCTACTGGCAGGTGCCAGTGGACGAGGATTCACGCCAGAAGACGGGCTTTGTCACCCCTTTAGTAAATACCAATTTAAAGTGATTTGAGCTAGGAATGAACAGGAATGTCATGAACTTTGTAGCATACATGGGTGATATTGTGGTGCTTAGTACGACCTGGAGACAACACCTCGACCACCTAGAGCAGACGCTGAAACGACTCAGTGAGGCGGGGCTCACTGCAAAGCAGCAATGTACACTGCCCATACCTCGGCCACATCGTGGGGAAAGGACAGGTCAGACCTGAGATTGGAAAAGTGCAGGACATGCAAGAAAAAGAAGGATGTCAGATCATTCTTAGGGCTGACCGGATATTACCAGCAGTTTATCCCCATCATGGCACTACCGCAGCCCCACTAACCCACTCACGCATGGCAGCCTATTTAAAGGAGCCTGGCCTCAGAGTCAAGAGAGTCTGGTAGTTATGTAAATGTATTGTGAATGTGTTGCATATGGGTGTCACTCGATAAGTATTTGGAAAACCTCATTTGAACAGGTTCTTGAGTTTGAACAGAGTATCATTTGAACAGAGAGCAGATCCCTCACATTAAGACAGAGACTTTGGACATTGAAGTTAAGGTTTAGGTCCTTTGTGGTTTCTTTAGTAATTTTACTACTACAGTGAGCTGAGCCCTGGCCAGAGAGGTCTCCTCCCAGCTAAGTCCAATCAGTCCATAAATGATTCTTTCCAACAACCCAAATAAAGGCCAGGAACATGGAGTCAGGACTAGAAAAGTCTCAAAACTCCCTGAGTCCTTAGACCTATCTCTAGCTACCTAGGAGAAGCCCAGCATTCACTCGGCATTGCGGAGGAGGGGGGGGGGGAGGGGTTTGACTCAACGCTAAAGACTCGGAAATAAATATAAATCTGAAGAGGTGGGGGATAGAATATTTCTTGTGGGTGTGGTTAGTTAAATTGTAGCATTCTCTCTCGCGAGACTCGTAGCAAAGCAGGTGTCTCTAGACTAGTAGTTGCTCAGTTCAAACAAGAACAGTAAGACTAGCATTGATCAAAAATGGAATTTTGACTTTTAAGATAGAAAGAGTATATACCTGTTTTGGGGGGAGCCATTAGGGTCTTCCCAAAAGTAAAAAGTGCATTGGCAGAAAGTCATAAGGAAAGTCAAAACTTCACGAGGCTGAAGGAGGCGGTGCTATTTTTGGAACAAAGCGATCACTACCAGCCGAGTAGTAATGACTCACCCGAACATTAGGCTTCAGCTAAAGGCGGAGGATGCTCTCGCCAAAGCTTATGTAGGCTAACTTCTTGTAGGCGTTGTAAGTATACCATTCTTCATTTCTTCATACTTTCTTTACCCATTAGCCTATGTCGGTGCGATGTTGCAAGTGTGCCCGCGTTGCTTATCAGCCTCATGCAGTACACCAACCTCCTCATATAGCGTATACCGCCGGGTTTAGAAAAGGAGACTACATTCACATCAAAGAGGTTCATAATTGTGAAAACTTTCGTGATCATGTTCTTCAGTATTATTGCCCATGCAGGTATACAATGACAGTTGGTGGATTGGACGGGTAGTTGGTCACGAGAGCCAGATGATTTTTGTACCAAGGTACAACAATAACTCGTCATAGCGAAATGTTTCATTATTCATTATGTTATGTGTACAGGGAAACCAAATTGAAGGACATCACTGACAAAATTTCTGATGTGGATCAGGTAATTATTGTTTCCTGCACTAATCTTGCTAGTAACAAGGTATCAGCGAGTACTCCCTATCTGATGTGGATCAGGTAATTATTGTTTCCTGCACTAATCTTGCTAGTAACAAAGGTATCAGCGAGTACTTCCTATCTGATGTGGATCAGGTAATTATTGTTTCCTGCACTAATCTTGCTAGTAACAAGGTATCAGCAAGTACTCCCTATCTGATGTGGATCAGGTAATTATTGTTTCCTGCACTAATCTTGCTAGTAACAAGGTATCAGCGAGTACTTCCTATCTGATGTGGATCAGGTAATTAATGTTTCCTGCACTAATCTTGCTAGTAACAAGGTATCAGCGAGTACTCCCTATCTGATGTGGATCAGGTAATTAATATGTTTCCTGCACTAATCTTGCTAGTAACAAGGTATCAGCGAGTACTCCCTATCTGATGTGGATCAGGTAATTAATATGTTTCCTGCACTAATCTTCTAATCTTGCTAGTAACAAAGGTATCAGCAAGTACTCCCTATCTGATGTGGATCAGGTAATTATTGTTTCCTGCACTAATCTTGCTAGTAACAAGGTATCAGCAAGTCCTCCCTATCTGATGTGGATCAGGTAATTATTGTTTCCTGCACTAATCTTGCTAGTAACAAAGGTATCAGCAAGTACTCCCTATCTGATGTGGATCAGGTAATTAATATGTTTCCTGCACTAATCTTGCTAGTAACAAGGTATCAGCGAGTACTCCCTATCTGATGTGGATCAGGTAATTAATGTTTCCTGCACTAATCTTGCTAGTAACAAGGTATCAGCAAGTACTCCCTATCTGATGTGGATCAGGTAATTAATATGTTTCCTGCACTAATCTTGCTAGTAACAAGGTATCAGCGAGTACTCCCTATCTGATGTGGATCAGGTAATTAATATGTTTCCTGCACTAATCTTGCTAGTAACAAAGGTATCAGCGAGTACTCCCTATATTAGTTTGACCCACTTTTTATAATAGTTGACTATATACGAAAAATGAAAGTTCTTATATCAGCATATAGGCTGCCATTAGTTACCCACAAATGCGGTTTCTGCCACTCAAGGATTTAGTGATCTAGTCCTTCAAGACTTGTGTACAATATTCATAAAATCTTGAGTACCAGATGACTCCACAAGTCTAGCAAAGTGCACCCATGTCTTAAAACAGTTGCAGTAAAAAGTTGTAAGTAGTGAGATTGTTGAAGATGCAATTGAAGTTGATGACGCATTCAAGCTGACTGTATCTCTGACTCATAACAAAACTGATTGTGTTAATTATAAAAGTAAGTTACGGGATGTTGACAGGAGTGCTTCATCTCTGCTCCTTCCTGGCTACGTGCTTGTGGGCCATAATATTGCAACTGTTAAACAAAACCAAAAAATCAAAAGAGCTAAAAGAATTATGTGATGAACTTTGTTTGTTTGTAACCAACTATATACCACTTTGGATATTCTCAACAAACTGTCAGATAAGTACAGATGCAATGACTTTCTTGATAATCAACTTAAATTTGTTCACTCAACATGTCGGCTTGATGCTCTAGAATTAAACTTGCTCACTCATCTTTCTCAGTGATCAACTTTATATTAAAAAAATTCTTGATATTTTGGCTAGATGCTCTAGCCTTCATCAGGGATAATGATGAAGGGCTAGAACATCTAGCCTTCATCTGGGATAATGATGAAGGACTAGAGCATCCAGCCTTCATCAGGGATAATGATGAAGGACTAGAGCATCCAGCTTTCATCAGGGATAATGATGAAGGACTAGAGCATCCAGCCTTCATCAGGGATAATGAAGGCTAGGGCATCTAGCCTTCAAGGGATAATGATGAAGGACTAGAGCATCCAGCCTTCATCAGGGATAATGATGAAAAGCTAGGGCATCTAGCCTTCATCTGGGATAATGATGAAGGACTAGAGGATCCAGCATTCATCAGGAATAATGAAGGCTAGGGCATCTAGCCTTCATCAGGGATAATGATGAAGGGCTCTGGTTGGGGGTGGGGCTAGGGCATTAGGTCCACTGAGAGTTTATTGGTTGGATCCTTTTTTCTCTTCTTTTTATTTTTTATGGGAGATGAAGAAACCCACAAAAACCCAAGACTTCCATCAGAACTGGAATGGCCCCTTCTGAGCTGCCGAAGTGGTATATACTCTCGGCTTTTATTAGCTCTGAAAGACTCTTGTGCCTTGAATCTTTCGGTGGTAAAGCAGCTGACCCAAAAATAAAGAGAAATTCATCTTCAAGGATCCCTCCTTCTATTACTCTGTTCTTCACGGATCCCTCCCTCTATGACTCTTTCAAGGATCCCTCCCTCTATGACTCTGTTCTTCAAGGATCCCTCCCTCTGTGTGTCTGTCTTCAAGGATCCCTCCCTCTGTGTGTCTGTCTTCAAGGATCCCTCTCTCTGTGTGTCTCTGTCTTCAAGGATCCCTCCCTCTATGACTCTGTTCTTCAGGGATCCCTCTCTCTGTGTGTCTCTGTCTTCAAGGATCCCTCCCTCTATGACTCTGTTCTTCAGGGATCCCTCTCTCTGTGTGTCTCTGTCTTCAAGGATCCCTCCCTCTATGACTCTGTTCTTCAGAGATCCCTCTCTCTGTGTGTCTCTGTCTTCAAGGATCCCTCCCTCTGTCTTCAGGTGCATAATTTGTGTGCAAAAAGTTCATTCACATAAACTTTAGTGCCTAAAGATTCCCAAATGCTCCAACATGTACCCCACTAATCTGTTTCTTGATTGCTGAATAAAGTGGATGACCCGCACTCACGGTTGGGTTGGTGGAGTTCTCGCTCCTGGGAAACTGTTTCCAAGTCCAAAGTAGCTGTAGCTGATCCTCTACCAAGCATCTGCTGTTTGGTTGGTGGAGTTGTCCTGTGCAACTAAGCTCTAGCTAAACATGGATACAGCCAACCATAGCAACAAGACATGCAAATGCTGGGCACTGTGTGTGTAGTGTACAAGAAGAAACAATATACATGTGTCTTTCAATCTGCTCGCGTATTATTTATGCTGACATTTCAACCAAATGCTTCGGTCTTCATCATGGCAAGTCGGCTAGGGCTAGGAAATGTGTTTCATATGAAGTGTACGTGATTTTGACAGGATTTCTTTCAGGAATTTACCCAAAGGTGGGACAAAGTGAATGTTTAGATGTTAGAAGGGGTGCATCTAGGGGTTGGTCTGGGGGCATGTTCCCTCGGGATTTTTTTTTATTTGGACAATTTGATGGGATCTACATAGGAATATATTTACACTTGTGTGTGTGGTACCTTTGTGTGGCTCTGAGTTGCACTATGGAGGTCACTTAATTTAATTACTTCAATTCAGCCAGTATTTTTAGATTTGTTAAAGGCTTTTTGCTGACTAAAGTAAGAAGTACACAGTTTCAGCAATATTTCTCCTTGATTGTGTCTTACCTAAAGTAGAGAAACTTAGCAAAACTCTTCCAATGGAAAGGTAACCATCATATCCTCACTTGATGGTGCACTGTTGCCTGCTGCTAACCGGGTACTGCAGGATGTTGAAGAAAGTCTGGAGGAAGTCAAGTGCTGGTATAAAGATCACCAAGGCTGATATTAAATCCATCCAAGATACTGTGGAAACCTTCACTTCCAGTATGTAAGTAACATTTCCAGTCGTTTCAGTTCTCAAGATGTGTCTGCGTTTACTAGTTTTGATCCAAAGAAAATTCCCACTCCTGAATCTTCTGAATGAATTATCGTAAAGATTTGGTGGACATTCTGATTAGTCATTATTGAGTGGTCAGAACACCAGACACCCTTGAAGGTGAAGAGTACTCTAAACCACGCCCTCATAGCACCTGGAATTCGCGCTGAATGGAAGACTTTCTGACACTACCTCACTCAAATAACGAAGTTAGAATTAGCATCACAATTGCAAGAACTTGTGACCAATGAAATGCTCGTCACACAATGCTTCCCAACACTTTGGCTAACATCTGTCTATCAACTCCTGTTGGCACTGCACATGTTGAACTGCTTTTCATATGTGAAGATAATTAAAAACAGTTGAGAAATTGCATAGAAGAAACAAACTCCTCTTATTTAATGAAAATAGTATTCAGCACAAACATTATCTGATGATGATTTATAAATGTATGGAATAGAAAACTTGTGTAATTTACTTTTGTGTAATTTACTTTTGTGTATGCCAATTAACTTCGACAGCTTTAATCATATTAATAATTACAAAACCCCTAAGGGGAGGCGGGGCAGTTAGGGGTAAAACATAGCCAAGAGTAGAGCAAATGCCCCTCCCCCCCTGAAAGAAACCCTGCATGACTTGTCCGAGTATTGGAGTATTGTATGAGCAGAGGAACATGTCGGACATTGAGAGTTGAGACCCAACAATCGGGTATCTCCAGCCATGAGTAAGCTGAAGTGCAGTTGCTCCTTTACAAGCAGTCCCCTCCATTTTCTGGCACTATCAATCATTGAGGTCTCTTCCCACAAGATTGGGGGGGGGGGGGGGGGGTGTTGATTCCACACATGCTCTGCAATGGCAGACTTTTCCAAGTTCTTCCTTCGTGCAGCAGCATGCATCTTTATTGTTCCTTGATCTCACCACTGCACAGTCACGTGTGTGCACCTCACCACTGCACAGTCACGTGTGTGCACCTCACCACTCACCACTACACAGTCACGTGTGTGTCCCTCACCACTGCACAGTCACGTGTGTGCACCTCACCACTACACAGTCACGTGTGTGCACCTCACCACTACACAGTCACCTGTGTGTCCCTCACCACTGCACAGTCACGTGTGTGCACCTCACCACTACACAGTCACGTGTGTGCACCTCACCACTACACAGTCACGTGTGTGTCCCTCACCACTACACAGTCACGTGTGTGTCCCTCACCACTACACAGTCACGTGTGTGCACCTCACACTACACAGTCACGTGTGTGTCCCTCACCACTACACAGTCACGTGTGTGCACCTCACCACTGCACAGTCACGTGTGTGCACCTCACCACTACACAGTCACGTGTGTGTCCCTCACCACTGCACAGTCACGTGTGTGCACCTCACCACTACACAGTCACGTGTGTGCACCTCACCACTACACAGTCACGTGTGTGCACCTCACACTACACAGTCACGTGTGTGCACCTCACCACTGCACAGTCACGTGTGTGTCCCTCACCACTACACAGTCACGTGTGTGTCCCTCACCACTACACAGTCACGTGTGTGTCCCTCACCACTGCACAGTCACGTGTGTGTCCCTCACCACTGCACAGTCACGTGTGTGCACCTCACCACTCACCACTGCACAGTCACATGTGTCCACCTCACCACTGCACAGTGTGGCAGTTTGAGGATGTATGTATTCCACAGGTTTGCGGGAGCAATACACTGAACGAATGGGAATGGCATTGTTTTAGAAGCCTGGGACACAGTGGACTAGGAGAGAGTAGGAACCCTTGAGCACCATCAGCACATCCTGGGACACAGTGGATTAGGAGAAAGTAGGAACCCTTGAGCACCATCAGCACAGCCTAGGACACAGTGGACTAGGAGAGTCAGAACCCTTGAGCACCATCAGCACATCCTGGGACACAGTGGACTAGGAGAGGGTAGGAACCCTTGAGGACCATCAGCACAACCTGGGACACAGTGGACTAGGAGAGAAGTAGGAACTCTTGAGCACCATCAGCACAGCCTAGGACACAGTGGACTAGGAGAGAAGTAGGAACTCTTGAGCACCATCAGCACAGCCTGGGACACAGTGGACTAGGAGAGAGTAGGAACTCTTGAGCACCATCAGCACAGCCTAGGACACAGTAGAGTAGGAGAGAGTAGGAACCCTTGAGCACCATCAGAATAGCCTGGGACACAGTGGACTAGGAGAGAGTAGGAACCCTTGAGCACCATCAGCATAGCCTGGGACACAGTGGACTAGGAGAGAGTAGGAACCCTTGAGCACCATCAGCACATCCTGGGACACAGTGGACTAGGAGAGAGTAGGAACCCTTGAGCACCATCAGCACAGCCTGGGACACAGTGGACTAGGAGAGAGTAGGAACCCTTGAGCACCATCAGCACATCCTGGGACACAGTGGACTAGGAGAGAGTAGGAACCCTTGAGCACCATCAGCACAGCCTGGGACACAGTGGACTAGGAGAGAGTCAGAATCCTTGAGCACCATCAACACAGCCTGGGATACAGTAGACTAAGAGAGAGTCAGAACCCTTGAGCACCATCAGCACATCCTGGGACACAGTGGACTAGGAGAGAGTAGGAACCCTTGAGCACCATCAGCACATCCTGGGACACAGTGGATTAGGAGAAAGTAGGAACCCTTGAGCACCATCAGCACAGCCTAGGACACAGTGGACTAGGAGAGAGTAGGAACCCTTGAGCACCATCAGAATAGCCTGGGACACAGTGGACTAGGAGAGAGTAGGAACTCTTGAGCACCATCAGCACAGCCTGGGACACAGTGGACTAGGAGAGAGTAGGAACCCTTGAGCACCATCAGCACAGCCTGGGACACAGTGGACTAGGAGAGTCAGAACCCTTGAGCACCATCAGCACATCCTGGGACACAGTGGACTAGGAGAGGGTAGGAACCCTTGAGGACCATCAGCACAACCTGGGACACAGTGGACTAGGAGAGAAGTAGGAACTCTTGAGCACCATCAGCACAGCCTAGGACACAGTGGACTAGGAGAGAGTAGGAACTCTTGAGCACCATCAGCACAGCCTGGGACACAGTGGACTAGGAGAGAAGTAGGAACTCTTGAGCACCATCAGCACAGCCTGGGACACAGTGGACTAGGAGAGAAGTAGGAACTCTTGAGCACCATCAGCACAGCCTGGGACACAGTGGACTAGGAGAGAGTAGGAACTCTTGAGCACCATCAGCACAGCCTAGGACACAGTAGAGTAGGAGAGAGTAGGAACCCTTGAGCACCATCAGAATAGCCTGGGACACAGTGGACTAGGAGAGAGTAGGAACCCTTGAGCACCATCAGCACATCCTGGGACACAGTGGACTAGGAGAGAAGTAGGAACTCTTGAGCACCATCAGCACAGCCTGGGACACAGTGGACTAGGAGAGAGTAGGAACTCTTGAGCACCATCAGCACAGCCTAGGACACAGTAGAGTAGGAGAGAGTAGGAACCCTTGAGCACCATCAGAATAGCCTGGGACACAGTGGACTAGGAGAGAGTAGGAACCCTTGAGCACCATCAGCATAGCCTGGGACACAGTGGACTAGGAGAGAGTAGGAACCCTTGAGCACCATCAGCACATCCTGGGACACAGTGGACTAGGAGAGAGTAGGAACCCTTGAGCACCATCAGCACAGCCTGGGACACAGTGGACTAGGAGAGAGTAGGAACTCTTGAGCACCATCAGCACAGCCTGGGACACAGTGGACTAGGAGAGAGTCAGAATCCTTGAGCACCATCAACACAGCCTGGGATACAGTAGACTAAGAGAGAGTCAGAACCCTTGAGCACCATCAGCACATCCTGGGACACAGTGGATTAGGAGAGAGTAGGAACCCTTGAGCACCATCAGCACATCCTGGGACACAGTGGACTAGGGGAGAGTCAGAACCCTTGAGCACCAGCATGCTCAGTACAGCCTGGGACACAGTGGACTAGGAGAGAGTAGGAACCCTTGAGCACCATCAACACAGCCTGGGATACAGTAGACTAAGAGAGAGTCAGAACCCTTGAGCACCATCAGCACAGCCTGGGACACAGTGGACTAGGAGAGAGTAGGAACCCTTGAGGACCATCAGCACATCCTGGGACACAGTGGACTAGGAGAGAGTAGGAACCCTTGAGCACCATCAGCACATCCTGGGACACAGTGGACTAGGAGAGTCAGAACCCTTGAGCACCATCAGCACAGCCTGGGACACAGTGGACTAGGAGAGAGTAGGAACCCTTGAGCACCATCAGCACAGCCTGGGACACAGTGGACTAGGAGAGAGTAGGAACCCTTGAGGACCATCAGCACAGCCTGGGACACAGTGGACTAGGAGAGAGTAGGAACCCTTGAGCACCATCAGCACATCCTGGGACACAGTGGACTAGGAGAGTCAGAACCCTTGAGCACCATCAGCACAGCCTGGGACACAGTGGACTAGGAGAGAGTAGGAACCCTTGAGCACCATCAGCACAGCCTGGGACACAGTGGACTAGGAGAGAGTAGGAACCCTTGAGCACCATCAGAATAGCCTGGGACACAGTGGACTAGGAGAGAGTAGGAACCCTTGAGCACCATCAGCACAGCCTGGGACACAGTGGACTAGGAGAGAGTAGGAACTCTTGAGCACCATCAGCACAGCCTGGGACACAGTGGACTAGGAGAGAGTAGGAACCCTTGAGCACCATCAGCACATCCTGGGACACAGTGGACTAGGAGAGAGTAGGAACCCTTGAGCACCATCAGCACAGCCTGGGACACAGTGGACTAGGAGAGAGTAGGAACTCTTGAGCACCATCAGCACAGCCTGGGACACAGTGGACTAGGAGAGAGTCAGAATCCTTGAGCACCATCAACACAGCCTGGGATACAGTAGACTAAGAGAGAGTCAGAACCCTTGAGCACCATCAGCACATCCTGGGACACAGTGGATTAGGAGAGAGTAGGAACCCTTGAGCACCATCAGCACATCCTGGGACACAGTGGACTAGGGGAGAGTCAGAACCCTTGAGCACCAGCATGCTCAGTACAGCCTGGGACACAGTGGACTAGGAGAGAGTAGGAACCCTTGAGCACCATCAACACAGCCTGGGATACAGTAGACTAAGAGAGAGTCAGAACCCTTGAGCACCATCAGCACAGCCTGGGACACAGTGGACTAGGAGAGAGTAGGAACCCTTGAGGACCATCAGCACATCCTGGGACACAGTGGACTAGGAGAGAGTAGGAACCCTTGAGCACCATCAGCACATCCTGGGACACAGTGGACTAGGAGAGTCAGAACCCTTGAGCACCATCAGCACAGCCTGGGACACAGTGGACTAGGAGAGAGTAGGAACCCTTGAGCACCATCAGCACAGCCTGGGACACAGTGGACTAGGAGAGAGTAGGAACCCTTGAGGACCATCAGCACAGCCTGGGACACAGTGGACTAGGAGAGAGTAGGAACCCTTGAGCACCATCAGCACATCCTGGGACACAGTGGACTAGGAGAGTCAGAACCCTTGAGCACCATCAGCACAGCCTGGGACACAGTGGACTAGGAGAGAGTAGGAACCCTTGAGCACCATCAGCACAGCCTGGGACACAGTGGACTAGGAGAGAGTAGGAACCCTTGAGCACCATCAGAATAGCCTGGGACACAGTGGACTAGGAGAGAGTAGGAACCCTTGAGCACCATCAGCACAGCCTGGGACACAGTGGACTAGGAGAGAGTAGGAACTCTTGAGCACCATCAGCACAGCCTGGGACACAGTGGACTAGGAGAGAGTAGGAACTCTTGAGCACCATCAGCACAGCCTCGGACACAGTGGACTAGGAGAGAGTAGGAACCCTTGAGCACCATCAGCACAGCCTCGGACACAGTGGACTAGGAGAGAGTAGGAACTCTTGAGCACCATCAGAATAGCCTGGGACGTGGGACAAGGAGAGAGTACAATGTAGGAAACCTTGAGCATCATCACATGTGTGACTGCCATCCAAGAAGAACTGGATAGCCCCCCCCCTTAATCAGCATACCCTATGTGGCTGACCTAAGTAAAGATTTGGAAAGGTATGTGTTTGTGAAAAACTTGATGTCAGAGTTGTTTTTAAATCTTGTTGACATTGTAGTGGTACATAACTGCACATCCGGTCTTCGTCTACTCCGTTCACCACACCCACTTGTGTGGGCAGACATTGTATTAGGTAGTGACTTATTTTCTAATTAACGCTCATTCGATTGTTCTAAAAACCATGAGTCCTTTTTGTGTGATTGATATAAATGTTAAGCTCATATCTTTCATTTCGACTTGGTATCCGCCGCTACATTGGTGACCCCGACGAGTATACAAGAGAACACCGTTGTCTTAGTCGAATTCGTCGTTTCGTCTTCCTGCATCAGTAGTCGGCAATCTCTCTATTTGAATCTCAGTCAGCAGCTCCGAGTTTACGTTTGGTCAGGCTCATCATGGCAGAGAGTATCAACACTGTGTCAGTCAAGCTTCCGCCGTTTTGGCCTCAAGATCCTGAACTCTGGTTCAGCCAAGTGGAGGCCCAGTTTGTTATCCGCAATATCACACAACAACTGACCAAGTACCACTATGTGGTAGCCTCCATCACTCCTGATGTTGCTGCTGAGATTCGTGACTGCATTCTCAATCCTCCAGCTGACACGCCTTATGATGCCTTGAAGAGAAGCCTCATCAAGAACACAGCTCTGTCAGAGTCTGAGAGAATGGAGAAACTACTCTCTCTACAGCCACTGGGCGACCTCAAGCCTACTCAACTGCTACACAAAATAGAAATGCTGGCCGGTAGAGATGTCTCCCATGATCCAATCATACGTAAACTCTTCCTCAAGCGCCTACCATCCTCCATACAACTATTGTTACAGTCTGATGGAGCTCTATCCCTCACTCAGCTGGCTGAGCGGGCCAATGACCTCTGCACCATTAACAATGATACCCTTTTCCAGCCACATGTAGGTGCTGTTGATGCCAATGCAACCATCGCCTCCCTTCGGGCCGAAATTGATGTTTTGAAAAAGAGACCCACTCCAGTCAAACTCTCCAGGCCAACTGGAGACTCAGGGTTATGCTGGTATCATGCCACGTTTGGAGAAAATGCCCAAAAGTGTCGACCCCCATGCAAGTTGGCGGGAAACGCTTCCCCCGGCCACTAATTGCGGGTAGTGGACCGGGGAACAAAAACCGCCTTCTCTTCATTAACGATCACGTCTCTGGCCGTGATTTCCTGATCGATTGTGGAGCAGCCGTATGCGTGTTTCCAATTCTCCCACATGAGCGACGATCCATGAAGGAAGGTAAGCCTCTCATAGCTGTGAATGGCACCTCGATATCTACTTTTGGGTCTCGCCATATCACACTTGATCTTGGCCTCGACACGACCTACGACTGGGAATTCATCCTCGCAGATGTCAGCTATCCAATCATTGGCGCAGATTTCTTTCGCCACCATGATCTTCTGATTGACATCCGCCACAACAAACTCATTGATGCAAAAACATTCTGCAGCGTACCTGCAGGTGCGTCTAATATTCCAGCGGCTGGTCTCAACTTCCTCCAACCGTCCTCCAAGTACTCCACCATCATTAAGGAGTTTCCATCCATCACCGTCCCCAAGTTTGACACAGTGGCACCTGCTCATGGGATAGAGCATCACATTACAACCACAGGCCCTCCGGTTTTTGCGCGTCCACGAAGACTTGCACCTGACAAGTTCTTAATAGCCAAAAAAGAATTTGATGAGATGCTCAAAATGGGGATTATTCAGTCTTCTTCCAGCAGTTGGTCGTCCCCATTACACATGGTGCCCAAGAAGTCAGGAGCATGGCGCCCCTGTGGTGACTATCGTGCCCTCAATGAGAAGACTGTCCCTGACCGCTATCCAATTCCTCATATTCAGGATTTTGGTGCTCAACTCAGGGGAAAGACCATATTTTCCAAAATCGATTTGGTGCGTGCACACCACCAAATCCCGATGAAAAAGGAGGACATTGCAAAGACAGCCATCATCACACCATTTGGCCTATTTGAGTATCACAGGATGCCCTATGGCCTTTCCAATGCAGCGCAAACTTTCCAAAGATTCATGGTTGAAGTCTGCCGTGGTCTAGATTTTGTCTACATCTATTTGGATGACCTCTTGGTTACAAGCATGACCCCAGAAGAACATGTGTCTCATCTCCGGCAACTTTTCGAACGCTTGGCTAAGTTTGGTTTGGTCATTAACCCTGAAAAATGCGAGTTTGGCATATCTGAACTTCACTTCCTTGGTCATCACATTGATACATCTGGTGTATGGCCCCTTCCCGATCGCATTCGAGCCATCAGAGATTTTCCGACCCCATCTAATACTTCTACTCTTCGCGAATATCTTGGGCTAATTAACTATTACCACCGCTTCATCCCGAACTGTGCAAATATACTCCATCCTCTTTACGAACTCCTCAAAGGCAAGCAAAAGATCTTTCACTGGACTGACAAGTGTACGACAGCCTTCCAGCAAAGCAAGCAGATACTGACAGAGACCAGCATGTTGGCCCATCCAAGCCTGGATGCCCTGACCAGCATCACAGTGGATGCCTCTGATGTAGCTGTCGGTGCTGTCCTTGAGCAGTACCTCCACGGGACTTGGACTCCAATTTCCTTCTTTTCCCGGAAGCTTCGTGACCCAGAAACACGATACTCTGCATTCGACCGAGAGCTCCTTGCTGTTTATCTCGCTATTCGTCATTTTCGACATTTCGTGGAAGGTCGCCAGTTTCATGTATACACAGATCACAAGCCATTGACTTTCGCCATTGCTAGTGGCTCGGATAGATGGACACCACGCCAAGTTCGTCACATGTCTTATATCTCTGAGTTCACCACGGACCTCCGTCACATTCAGGGCAAGAAGAACGTAGTAGCTGATGCACTTTCTCGAGTTCAACTGAATGAAATTGCCACTACTTCTTCAGACTCCATGGACTACGAGGCAATGGCGGATGCTCAACAGACGGATAAGGAAACCCGTGCCCTACGCCATGCTGTTACATCACTTCAGCTTGAAGAGATTCCAATCGGATCTGGCCGCCTGCTTTTGTGTGATATATCTATGGGCCATGCTCGCCCAATTGTTCCAGTACCATTCCGGCGGTTAGTCTTTGATACACTACACAATACCTCCCACCCAGGAATCAAGACAACCAACAAACTGATAGCTGCACGTTTTGTTTGGCACGGCCTCCATCGTGACATCTCCAAGTGGGCAAAATGTTGTCTCTCTTGCCAGCAATCAAAAGTCCATCGACACACAGCCAGTCCACTTCAGGACTTTGAGACACCGACTGCCCGTTTTCAGCATGTACACGTCGACATTGTCGGGCCTTTACTGCCTTCCAAAGGGCATTCCTACCTGTTCACAATGGTTGATCGCTTCACTCGATGGCCAGAAGCCATTCCATTGGTCGATATGACAGCAGAGTCTTGTGCATACGCACTAGTGAATGGTTGGATTTCAAGATTTGGTGTTCCATCTACTATTACTTCTGACAGAGGTCGACAGTTCACATCCAACCTTTGGGCAGCAATACTCAAATTGTTGGGTATCTCAAAAACGCACACTACTGCTTACCATCCGCAGACCAACGGCATGGTCGAACGACTGCACCGGCAGCTGAAAGCCTCCCTCCGTGCTAAACTCTCGTCAGTCACTTGGTACGATGAACTTCCCATTGTTCTCCTAGGCATTCGGGCAGCTTTTAAGGAAGATTTATCCTGCTCTGCTGCCGAGCTTGTTTATGGCACTAACTTACGTCTTCCTGGCGAATTCATCGCACCATCAAATACTATTCTCGATGTTACGACTTACGCTGGTTGACTCAAGCAACACATGAGCCGTCTGCAGCCGACCCAAACATCCAAGCATGGCAACAAGACCTTCCATGTTCCATTCGACTTGCAAGCCAGTTCGCATGTTTTTGTCTGCCATGATGCACATCGGACACCACTGCAACGACCCTATGATGGTCCATTTAAGGTTCTCGCCCGATACAAGAAGTATTATGACATTGCTTTCAATAACAGGGTTGACAAGGTCTCCCTTGACAGACTGAAACCAGCTTATCTCGATGAAGATGCATCATCTTCAATTTCACCCTCATCATGTCCAACCGATCGACAGCCAATGTTTTCTCCTACATTTAGTCATCCAACACTGTCGTCAAATGCCACACCCTTCGTTCCAGCCTCCCAGCTGACCACCGCTCCGTCAGCTGTTCCAAGTACGCACACCACTCGTTATGGTGGGGAAGTACGCCTTCCGGCACGATTTCAATGATCGCCTGGTAGACGTCCACTGGTGGGGGAGTTCTTGTAGTGGTACATAACTGCACATCCGCTCTTCGTCTACTCCGTTCACTACACCCACTTGTGTGGGCAGACATTGTATTAGGTAGTGACTTATTTTCTAATTAACGCTCATTCGATTGTTCTAAAAACCATGAGTCCTTTTTGTGTGATTGATATAAATGTTAAGCTCATAACTTTCATTTCGACTTGGTAGCCGCCGCTACAACATGATCTCAGCTTACAGGGTAAAGAAAAATTGGATAATACCATTGAGGTTCCTTGCAGCTGTGGAAAGTGGACATTGGTGAGACAATGAGAGGTTGGATACCGGAGATTAAGATGCTTGCAGGTGAGAATCTGCTATTGCAGAGCATGCGTGGAACCAACCCTAGCTTGAGACCTCTGTGATCAACAGAACCAGGAAATGGAGAGAGTTGTTCATGAAGGAGGCACTGCACACCATCTCATACCGAGTCATCAACGCTTCAATTGAGATGTAGGGCTGGAGCTACCTGTTGGCTGGGTCTCAACTTTCAGGACTATGTACATGCAATTATGCCCATCATTGTCTGTCTGATGTATTGCTGTGCATTATTTGGAGGGTTCATGAATCACGTGCGCATTTGTTGTGTGAAACTTGCTGCCAGTGAGTGTGCATGTGTTGCATTGTTTTAATTTTTTAATTTGTCTGATGTCAGCTGAGAATAACGTACAAGCTCGAAGCTTCTTGACCTCTTGTAGCATCGTAAATCCAAAGGCCCATCACCTTCCAAGATGAAAGTTGACTTGACAAAATGTTCACCAACTTCCACAACTGAAGTAAGTCTATTTTCAAAAGAGATGAATCTGTTGGACGAGCCTGCCCTAGATCTTGATTTCTAAGTAGTCACAAACTGTATCATCAATTGATGATAGATTTATTACCGGCTCCACCATCTTTATCTGAAAGAAACTCTACCAGTCTGCTCTCGCCAAAGCGTTTTTAGTCTTTGGACTGAGAGAGAAGAGTGAAGTCAAAAATGAACTAAATCCACTAAACACATGAGTGCAGAACTTCTTTCCAATGATATGCAATGATATCCAAGGTATGACAATAACAAGGCACATCACAAATATCAAGATACATGCAGACATCCATGCACTGATGTTGTTCACACTACTTATCACCAGCAACATGCAGACATTCATGCACTGATGTTGTTCACACTACTTACCACCAGCAACATGCAGACATTCATGCACTGATGTTGTTCACGCTACTTATCACCAGCAACATGCAGACATCCATGCACTGATATGGTTCACACTACTTACCACCAGCAACATGCAGACATCCATGCACTGATATGGTTCCCACTACTTATCACCAGCAACATCAAGACATCTATGCTCTGATGTTGTTCACACTACTACATCCATGCACTGATGTTGTTCACACTACTTATCACCAGCAACACCACTACTTATCTACATCTCTCATTCCAGTGAGAAGATGATGCAACTATACTAAAGGTTGTGCAGAAGACAATGATTAGTTCTCTGGCTACTTCTTCACCAGAGATACTCTTGCTCACAATGTCAAGCCAAATTAAGATGTTGCTTGACTTCCAACCCCTCAGCATAACGAAAAATATTCACCAAGTATGGATGTGCCACCAGATAAACTGTAATAAATTTAATCTTTGGTCTTCGCTCTTTGCTTAATGAAAGATTCATTATGGTCGAGGATGTATCTGGTATATAAACCTTTTCCTTCCATAAGCCACGGAAGAATTCAAGTTTTGATATTAGAATTCCTGCTCTCGTAAATGCCATCATAACTTTCACTCTAGATAGGTCCTGATCTTGGGGAAGGTTTGTCCTACGAAACCAGCAGATTCATCAAACCTATAACAATAATTATCAGCAAGTTTTACTTGCCTTTTCTGAAGATTAGCTCTGTTTCCATGTGCTAACAGGATTGAGGCCAGTGCTAGTTTAGTTCTGTTTCCTGTGCTAGACTGACCTAACAGGACTGAGGCCAGTGCTAGTTTAACTCTTGTTTCCCTGTGCTTGACTGACCTAACAGGACTGAGGCCAGTGCTAGTTTAGTTCTGTTTCCCTGTGCTAGACTGACCTAACAGGACTGAGGCCAGTGCTAGTTTAGCTCTGTTTCCATGTGCTAGACTACCTTACAGTGAGGCCAGTGCTAGTTTAGCTCTGTTTCCCTGTGTTACCTTACAGGATTGAGGCCAGTGCTAGTTTAGCTCTGTTTCCCTGTGCTACCTTACAGGATTGAGGCCAGTGCTAGTTTAGCTCTGTTTCCCTGTGCTTGACTAACCTTACTAGTGTGGTATTAACTGGTTCTGTTCAAGCATAGAGGGATATCAGGTAATAGTGTGGTATTAACTGGTTTAGAGGGATATCAGGTATATAATACCTGATTGTTTCGGCTGATTGCTTGGGCCAGAACAACAGAGCAGTATACAATACCTGATTGCTTGGGCTGATTGCTTAGGCCAGAACTACAGAGCAGTACAGTATACTATACCTGATTGGAATAAGAGAGCAGTATACAATACCGGATTGCTTGGGCCAGAACTACAGAGCAGTATACTATACCTGATTGGAATAAGAGAGCAGTATACAATACCTGATTGCTTGGGCCAGAACTACAGAGCAGTATACAATACCTGATTGCTTGGGCTGATTGCTTAGGCCAGAACAACAGAGCAGTATACAATACCTGATTGCTTGGGCCAGAACTACAGAGCAGTACAGTATACTATACCTGATTGGAATAAGAGAGCAGTATACAATACCTGATTGCTTGGGCCAGAACTACAGAGCAGTATACTATACCTGATTGGAATAAGAGAGCAGTATACAATACCTGATTGCTTGGGCCAGAACTACAGAGCAGTATACAATACCTGATTGCTTGGGCCAGAACTACAGAGCAGTATACTATACCTGATTGCTTAGGCCAGAATGTACTATGTTTTTTTTTATATTAAGATTCTCTATATAGCCAATATATAGCCACTGGCTCACTCCTTCACTGCTGCAGACTATAGAAGCTGCTTTTAGTAAACCACACTCGCAAGCTAGATGTGGAGGATCTTTTTAAGCTTGGGGACCTTTTCCAAAGCAGTGATAACCTGCTTAGTCGGCTCAGCTTCAAGGCTACTATTTTGCACAGCACAAGCGCTTATTGCACACAAGTGTTTTCATGGAATTGACCATCTTTGCTGATTTGTGTGTGTTTTGCTAACCAATTAGTCAATACAATTTATTGGACAGTGTGAAATTTTGTGGTAGTAAAATTATGATGAATGGGTACTAGTTGTATGGGGGAGAGTATGGAGGAGTAAGATGGATTTGTAGATCCATATATAGATATGTAGATCCTGAAAACAAAATTTCACTCGTTAGTTGGGTTAGTCAGGTTTTTTAGGCTGCCGGTTTACTTTGGGAAGAATTATAGGCAAACTTGAAGTATTTTTTCAGAAGGGTGGGGGGTAGGGGGAGGGGGGGTGAAAATCGGCAGAAATTGTCATTTATGATGCTTATTGAGAAGCAGCCAGAGTTTGTTTATGCAGAGATATAAACTTTTTCCACCTGTAAAACGGGTCACACCATATATAGCGAGTGCTACTCCCTCCACCAGTTGGGATGTGTCAAGTAGGTGTGGCTTTCCTAGGCTTGGGTAGATACATGTGTGGGTAAATAATGCAAGTATATAATACACTGTATGTGTTGACTTTATTCTGCATAGGAGAGTATGTATGAAGACGCTCCTATCATGCGGCCCATTGTGTTCTTAGGTCCCAGCACTTGTAGCAAGGTGAATCCAAGGCTTTATTTTGTTTGTGTGTGTGTGGGGGGGGGGGGGGGGGGGATTAAGGATTTTGGTCTTATATGATATTACTAGCTCCCAAAGAAATAAGCTCATTTTCTCCTAAACTCATCTTGTGTCTGTAGCTGACCCAACTCATCCAAACTCCTCTGATCTCATCCATGAAAGATACGTTTGAAGGGCGATTGCTAAGTATACATTCATCTGTCCAATTTGGATGCGAGGAGCCTCATCCATTATCAAATATGTATGAAGTGCTTAGTTATAAAACATATCATGTGCTGACAAGAAGCCCCAAACTATTGTAGTAACATGCCTCTTCTCTGGTTGATAATATATGATGTTGATGGTTATTATGTTTGATCGAAACATAATAGGCCACACATATATATATATACAGAGCACACAAAGTTATTAGTCGCATATATTATTAGTCGCATATATATCAGGGCCAGATCCAGAAATTTAAAAAAGGGGGATTCATTGATTGATGTTTCTTCTAGCAAGGCTAGGGGACCATTTGCCCTCACACCATTCAAAACTGTTCTACCCCCTTTTGAAATGTCGTCACTACCCCTGAAAATGACTTTGCTTGCATGTGGTGGATAAATTGGAAAATGAACAAGTAATTAAGCAACCACAAACATGTGCTAGATTTTAGATATCTTTACCCCCTCCCTTTTTCTCTGGGTTTTCCCCTCTTCTCAGTGGGGTTTCCCCCTCCATCCTTATGTTGAGTGGGTTTCCCCCTCCCTCCTTTACTGTTGAGTGGGTTTCCCCCTCCCTCCTTTATGTTGAGTGGGTTTCCCCCTCCCTCCTTTATGTTGAGTGGGTTTCCCCTTCCCTCTTTTTTTGGCTCTGTGTGTTTCCCCGTGCTACTGATATTTTCAATAACTGTGGTGATCATCTTGTAAGCATCATACACATCTTGCTCACGTTTTTGTAACTTTGATGATATGACTTGACTTCATCAAGGACATTCTTCGTTATAATAAACACTGCAATCATTTGGAATGAAGAGAGTGAAGCTTTCAGCCCTTGTGCCTTCACTTTTGTGTCTCTGTCCCAATTCCAATGCATCTTGTGAAGCGAGATCAGGATATTCATGGGAGAAATGATAGAATCTAAAAAAGTGACAACAGCTTCATACATTTCAAGAAAGACCTCCAAACATGTATGCCTTTCCACCCACCCTGTCTTACACAGACCAGGAAGTTTGGAATGAGAAGAGTCAGGCAAGTACACCATTATGGTTTTTCAAACTGTCTCTGGACTATTTGTCAAAAAGAGATATATATGCTTCATTGATTGGGCCAATAAGATTCCTTACTGCTTGAACTTTGCATGAAGCAGCAATAGATAAATTAGGGAGTGAGAAAAGCAGTGTGTACAAAGCTGTATTTGAAATCCCGCTATTATGAAGCCCCAAACTATTGTAGTAACATGCCTCTTCTCTGGTTGATAATAATAATTATGATGTTGATGGTTATTATGTTTGATCGAAACATAATAGGCCACACATATATATATATATATATATACAGAGCACACAAAGTTATTAGTCGCATATATTATTAGTCGCATATATATCAGGGCCAGATCCAGGAATTTGAAAAAGGGGGATTCATTGATTGATGTTTCTTCTAGCAAGGCTAGGGGACCATTTGCCCTCACACCATTCAAAACTGTTCTACCCCCTTTTGAAATGTCGTCACTACCCCTGAAAATGACTTTGCTTGCATGTGGTGGATAAATTGGAAAACAACCATAGTCAAGCGCGTTGCGCCGTCTCTTAACAAAGGATGTAACAGGATTAATAAAACAAGTCGCATGTAAGAGATGTATGCAGAACTGACTGTATGTGAGTAGACATGCGCATGGTAAGGGATCGTCAAGGTAAAGGGTTCTACGTAGTGATATGCATACATATAGGTCTATAGTTTAGTTAGTATTGTCTATCTCCCCCCAAGTCCGACGTCAGGGGGACTGACTGTCCATAGCGTAGGATGGGCTTCGGGCCTCGCTTGCTTCTTCTGGGTTCGGGGATAGGGGTGGGAGTCTCGGGTAGGGCGGGGGTTGGGGTCCTGGCCAGGTTTCCAGGGTCAGGTTGTATTCGACGCAGGGGTGGGGTTGGGGTGCCGGTCACTGCCGCGTATGACCGCTGGTTGGCAGGTGTGATGAAGGGTGGTACAAGTTGGTCCGGCGTCGGGTCCGGAGTGCGCACGGGTGTGTTGACTTTGGTCTGGGGCGTCGGGTCTGGAGGGTGCATCGGTGGTTGGGGTTGGATCTGAGGCAGGGGGGGGGGGGTAGGGGGGTAGGTGGCATAGTGATTGGGGTTAGTGGGTTATGGGTGGGTTGGGTTGGATTGGGTAGTGGTCGCACAGGGTATATCTGGTCTGGCAGGCGTCGCTGGAAAGGGTGGTCGGGTGGGGGGGGGTTTGTTGCTCTGTCTGCAGAGAAATTGGCGGTTTCTCTTGGTCAGCCTGCCGTTTCCATCCATCCGCACTTGGTATTGGTGGAACTGGAGCACCTCCACGACGACTCCGGTCTTGTCCCATTTCGTTGGGTGACGGCCTGTCTGGTTTTGGACGAATACTCTGTCACCACAACGAAGGGGGGAGAGGCCGTGGGTGTGCTCGTCCCACCGGGCGCGGCCAAGTGTCTGTCGGCGGGAAAGGGCTTGGTCTCGGTGCTGGAGTCGGTCGGGTGTTTCCTGGGATGGTTTGAGTCGGGCCGGGATGTTGGGGAGCAGGTCCCTGGTGGGGCGGCCGAAGAGGCATATCGCTTGGGGACATCTTTGTGTCCGGGCTGGGGCAGTTCCTGTAAATGAGCAGGGCCTTGAAGAATGCCGTCTGGAGGGATCCGCCCGGGCCAGTGTTGCCCGCGATCAGTCGCTTGATGGTCTTTACCCCGGTCTCCGCCCGATTGTTGGAGTGAGGGTTGTAGGCTGAAGAGACTCAGTGGTGTACGCCCCAGCTGGTCAGAAGCTCCCTGGTGGAGTGGGCAGCAAATTCGGGTCCGCCATCCGATGTGAGTGTGGCGGGGATCCCGAAAGTAGCGAATGTGTCCCGCAGGATGCTGGCGAGTCCTGTGGCTCCATTGGTGGCGGGGGCGACGATTGGCCAGCCAGAGTATCGGTCGACCAGTACAAGGTATGCGGATCCCTCGTGGTGGAAGAAATCCGCACAGATGTGCTGGAAGGGATACTCTGGCTCCTCGGGTGTAGTTGACGGCATAGCCGGTTGGGATGGGGCGTTGCTGTTGCACGCAGGACAGCTGTTTCTTGTGGCGGCGATGTCAGCGGTCAGGCCTGGCCAGTAGAGCGATGAGGTAGCTCTGGCTATCATGCCACTTGTCCCTTGGTGTGCGGCGTGAAGGGCGGCCAGGCACGTAGGTCGGAGGGAGGTGGGAATGACGATTCGCTCACCGTAGCACACGACATCGTCGATGATGGTGATGTCGTGTAGAATTGGGAAGAAGGCACGGATGCTCGCGGGGAGCATGTGCCTGTCAACTGGTGGTCCTTCCTCAACGTAAAACATGAGGTCCTGCATGGTGGGGTCTGACGTGGTTGCAATCTGGAGCTGTTCCCAAGCTATTGGGATGGTAGAAGTTGCTGCGCAGATAGCCAGTGGTAGTCCGTCGTCCTCGTCTAGTGCGTGAGTGGTGTCAACGGGGTAGTCGAGGCTTCCTGGGCAGGCTGGGTCGGGGGTTGCCACATCATCGGGGAGGTGAAATCTGGGAGGTGTCCGTGTTCCGGATGGGTGGCGTGAGAGAGCATCGCTGGTATGGTTTCTCACGCCAGGGATGTACACCATCCGGAACCGGTAACGGAGGGTCTTCTCCTTCAGGTTCCTTAGTCGGGGGTTGGGGATGTCCTCGAGGCAGCGATCTCCAAAGAGCTTCAGCAGCGGTTTGTGGTCAACCGCTATGGTGAGATCTTTGCACCCGAGGACGAAGTGTCGGGCCTTGTCCAACGCGTCGGCCACAGCCAGAGCCTCCCCCTCCACCGGGGCGTAGCGAGACTCTGCTGAGTGGGTAAACCGCGAGCCCACCAGGGTGACACGCCAACCGTCCTGGCAGCAGAACAAGTCACGGGATGGGCACTGGCAGTGCTTTTGAAACAGCCAGAATCCGATCCCGCTCTTGCTCCAATCCGTGGCCAGGCAGGTTGGACGGTCTTTGTCGAAGATCTGGACGCCGACCCTGATGCGCTCGCAGATGTGGCTTTTGGAGGTGGCGAATGCTTCGGCCAGTTCGTCCGTCCATTCGAAAGGGGTGGATGGCTTGAGCAAGGCTCTGAATGGGAGCATCGCAGCAGTCATCGCGAACGCGTACGAGACCTGGTTTACAAGGCCAAACCAGGCCCGTATGTCGGTGATGCTGGTGGGTGTCGGGAAGTCGGTAATCGACACGAGGAACTTGTCCGCTGGGCGAACTTCGGTGGGGGTCACTGTGAACCCGGCAAATTCCACTGTGTCCTCAGCAAAGTGGAACTTGCGCGGGTTCAAGGTTATGCCATTCACGGCGCATATGTGGAGCCACTCAGTCGCCTGGTGGAAGGCCCCCGTGATGTCGTCCGACCAGAGCAGTGCATCGTCGATGCACTTGGTTTTGGACATCACGGAGGCGACGAGGGCGTCATACCGCGCCGTGTAGGCGTCACCCGAGGCGATGTAGCCTTGGGGTGCTGTAAGATACCTATACCTTCCCCATGGTGTAATAAAGGTGGTAAAGTGTCTATCTGTCTTGTTGAGGGCCACCGAGTGGTAGCCATTCCACGCGTCGAAGATGGTTTTCTTGGTGTTGCGTGGAATGGCTCGAGCTTGGTGGAACGGGGAGGGGCAGTGGTGGGTCTCACGCGTGGCGTGCTGGTTTAGGGGTTGGAAGTTGATGGTCCTCCTGAGCGACCCGTTCTTCTTGGTGCAGATGACCATACGGTGGCACCAAGTGACGGGCGTACCCAGGGGGACCTTCTCCAGCACGCCAAGGCGGACGTCCCTATCAAGGCCTGCCTTCACCTCATCCTGCCAATGGATGGGGATGGGGATGGGGGTGTGGCAAGGCTTGGGGGTGGCGGTTGGGTTGATGCTCAGGGAGAGGGGGGGTCCAGACATCATTGGGAGGGGCTGATGCTCACAGACATTGAACGCACTTGCTGAGTATAAGTCCAGCAAGTGACGCTCAAGCCTGTGGCGGTTTTCCTCCGTACCTGGGAAGGGCAGGGAGGTGGGTCTGTCTGGGGGGGGTGCCCTGGTTGGGCATGAGCAGGGTCTGGGTGGGGTGTGTGCGAGCTGGCTCACCACTGATGGAGTGTGGGGTCCCGAGGGTCTGGCCTGCAGGTCCGCTGGGGTGCTCATCTGGGGTGGGATGTCTGGTCTGCTCACAGGTCGATTGGTTCTGGTCTGCAGGTCCACAGGTCTGGTCTGCAGGTCCTGGACTTGCGACAGTGGCTGATCAGGGGTCGCCCATGTACCCGTGCCGTTCCCCGAAGGTGGCGTCGGCGTACAGAGGGGGAACCCCTTAGCGATCAGCCCAAGGTCAGTACAAGTTGCCAGGCTCAGATAAAGTTTGGTGGCTAGTGGGGAGAAGTACACCATCTGCCTGGTCGCTTTGTTGGAGTGGCGGGTCCTGATCCTTAGTAGGGCTGCCCCTATGATAGGTAGCGGATTGCCACTGGCCGAGTTCATCGCCAGAGTGGCTGGTATCAGGTCGTGGTGTCTGAGGTTGAGGCCCTGCATGAGTGTTGGTCCGGCCAGGCAGCTCTGACATCCCGTGTCAGCGAGAGCAGTTGTGGGCAGGTTGTGGCACTCCTCCCTGAGGGTGTGGCCATGTGCCCTGAAGTCCTCTGCGTGTGAGGACACCATCACCTCCAGGTTTGGTTGGGGTGGGGATCGCCGCTGGATCCATGTGCCGGCTGAGGAGTCCCAGGACTGGTGGGGTAGGGTGCCCTCTGTCATGGTGAGGATATTTTCATTTATGGCACTCTCCTGCTCTGTCGTTGTTTGCCAGCACAGGTGTGCGTAGTGGTTGGGGCGGGTACATGAGGAGCAGGTGGAACCGAAGGCGGGGCACTGGGTTCTCCTAATGGCCGTGCGTGCCCTCTCTCCGTGGCCCTGGTGGCCACAAAAGCAGCAGGTGGCCTTCGAGGTGTTGTGTGGCCTGGTATCGGTGGGTTGCCCTTTGTTCGGGTTGGGCTGGTTCCGTGGTTGTGCCCGAGGTGTGAGGTTCCGCGGGCGGCCGGGTTTGGTAGGTGTGGGCCTTGGTGATGGGCGAGGCATCAGCTGGCGTTGCTGCTGCCTGTGGCCGCTTGGTAGAGCGTCCTCCTGGTCGGTCCCCTCGTGGATGGCGTCTGCCGAGGTGGGTGTGGTTATGGTGACCGCAGATCGCTTGCCTGCGGCCCTCACCTCGACAAACCGTATGGTTTCCTCCACGGTCATGGCCTGGTTGGGGTCCTTCAGGAGATCTTCCTGGATGTCTTGGTCGGCCAGCCCAACGCAGAGTTGGTCTGCCACCCTCTGCTCGCCCTGGTTGTTCAGGACTTCGCAGCCGGTGCATTTCATCACAAATCGGCACACCTCAGCCTGGCCGCGAAGTCGAGCTGCAAACGATCTGATTGTCTCACCTCGATCCTGAACCATCCGGGAGAGGGCAACACGGGCCACCTTCGGGTTCTCTTCCTGGACGGCCAGGGCTTTGATCGCCTCGAGGAGGTCGGCCTCAGAGTGCATCTCGATTGGTACGGTGTCGACGATGTTGCGGGTGACATCGCGGCGGAGTTTCGGGTCGAGGCACTCGAGCAGTTGGATCGGGATGTCCGTGCCTACCAGACGAACGGCCAAGGAGTAGGCCCTCCATCTGGTTAAAAAGTAGTGCCATCCTTCTGTGGTCCCCCCAGCCGCGATCTCTGGTCGGCGGACTGGGGTCGGCTTGATTCTGGCAGTCTGGCTGTGGACCAGCATATGTCCATTGAGGAGGGCAGCTACCACTGCTGGGGCCAGTCCATCTGTGGTAGCGAAGTCACAGCCCGGGTAGGGACAGTTTACTGCCATGTGGTGGGCTCCAAATAGAAAACTCTCTATCCTCCAGCCAGCACTCTTGCTGGTGAGGTGTGGTAGTTATAAGATGCTATCAGTGAGTTCTGCATACATAGTCAAGCGCGTTGCGCCGTCTCTTAACAAAGGATGTAACGGGATTAATAAAACAAGTCGCATGTAAGAGATGTATGCAGAACTGACTGTATGTGAGTAGACATGCGCATGGTAAGGGATCGTCAAGGTAAAGGGTTCTACGTAGTGATATGCATACATATAGGTCTATAGTTTAGTTAGTATTGTCTATAACCACAAACATGTGCTAGATTTTAGATTTGCACATCTAGTAACTCATCTTTACCCCCTCCCTTTTTCTCTGGGTTTTCCCCTCTTCTCAGTAGGGTTTCCCCCTCCATCCTTATGTTGAGTGGGTTTCCCCCTCCCTCCTTTACTGTTGAGTGGGTATTGCTATAGTCCTGCCCCACAACCATTAGCTACTACAACAAATCTGTAAATCGATTGTAATATGGAAAAGTAGCCAAACTTTCCAAACTGGGAAGAGGACCAGCTCAGATATTCTCAATGTTGACCTTGAAGATTATTAAGATTATTTTGAGGGCAACAAAAAAAACAATATCAAAACAATCATTTCCAGTTTATCCACATGTGCATAGCTCGAATGTGTTGATAAATCAAGTGACTGAGTCAGAATGAAACTTCACCCTCCATTCATGCCAGTTGTTAACTCCTATATGGATAGAGGGAGTGCAGGAGCTTTAACTGAGCCCAAGGAAGCTTCTCCATCATGGATGATGCCAAGCACTAGTAATGAAGGTTAAAAAATATTTATGTCTTTGCTGGATAAGCTCAGGCAGGGTAGTAAGGGCTATCTCAGAGGCTCAGGTGACCGTTGACTTGAGTTGTTGCTGGTTCTAGTTTATGTTGACTGACTATGTTGACTGGGTTTGGTTGAGTTGGTTGCCAAACAAATCTGGATTGGTATGATGAGTTGTTAATCAAACATTGTAGCTAGCTAATATCAAAAACATGTCCTATTGATTCCCATTGCATCAGTATTGACCATATTCATGGCCAGTTATATTGTCCACAGCTAAAACAGTTCTCTCTCTTGTCCAAGCCCTCATGCATGTGCTTCTCTCAAGTGTTAAACATAATGACTATAAAAGATACGAAGATTGGTAACACAAAGTAAACCCTTTCTTCCCGATAGTCGAAAATATTTGTTTTTATCTCTCTCTTACACACAAATACACACACTGGCATGTCACAGATACACAATTCTCCTCTTCTACCAGTGCAGGATGCAGTCATCATCATCTCCAGTATAATAAAGCCAAACCGAGCCTTCATGGCAAACTACTGGGTCAGCCCAGTGTGCACAGAGGCCTGCTTGTTATTTTGGGAAAGATTCCCTTGAAATGTGAATGTATTAATTTTAACACCATCTTAAATTTCAGTAAAAGTATATACATATTTCTGTTCAGATAACTATTTTCAGAGAGATCAGTACAAATGCATATTCATAACTGTGGCTTCCAGAGTAAACCCAGTGAGTATTGAACCATGTCAGCTTCCTTATAAGCATCGTGTTTTCTGCATAAACAGTGACATTCTCTGCTTGCCCTGCAGCCAGTTTTCTTTAACCCTTTCATGGTCGGGTGTTTTTTTAAAAATATTGCTACCATTATTAAAATTAACTGTATTGTCTCAAATATTTATTAAAGTCCATAGCAACCATATATTTTTGGAATCATACATAGTTACTTCATATGTAGGTGTGGTTTATGTTGCCTAGCAACAAAGTATGTGGTTGTAATTGTGGTTTTAGTAATTAATTTTTGAATTTCAAGTCAATTATTGTTCTATTTTCAAGTATATTTTATAATAACATGTTTTATACATTTGCAGGTACACAAATTTCAACCATAATGACCAGACTGCAGCATGGAATTATGAAAAACAGAAGAAAGCTTACATCACAGAGCTCAAATACCCATCAGTCACGATGAGACATCGTGACTGATGGGTATTTGAGCTCTGTGAGAGGTGGGACTGCTGTGACTTTGTGTAGATCCAAAAACTGTGGACATAGAAACAGATATTTTTATATTCTATACCATTTTGAACAGTAATACTTACCTAAAGGCTGAGTAAGACTCTTATCACTAGAGCTAGAGCTGGCATCAGAAACTATATCTATTGGATCTTCATCTTCCTCCGTTACTTCCGAGTGGCTAAGCTCAGGGTTTGCTCTGGGAAGGTAGCTCTCAACACCTTCGCCTTCAAAATCACTGTCATCCGCTTCAGAAAGGCCGAAATCGTCGTCTTCCAGTAAAAGCAGCACATCGCTAACGTTCAAGCGCTTAGCCATGATTTCCGTGTGAGCTTTCCGGGTTCAAAGTCCTTAGTAACCGTTATGCTGTCATTGTTTTGTTAATACCACGTGATAGAGCAACGTTTTAGGCGTCGTTTAATAAGATTTTTATGGGGGTAAGTTCGAACGATCTATTTTTTATGAATTTTTTAACTGCGAGACTTCTTAGGGCGCTTTAAAGCGCCCGTGACCGTTAAAGGGTTAAGCTCCGTTCATAACTTATAGGGTGAAGACATACAAACATAGATTGATTTTTCATTTCAAGGGAATCCTTTCCAAAATAACAAGCAGGCCTCTCTGCTCAGTTTGGCTTTATCATGGAGACAATGAAGACTGCACCTTCACTGGAAAAGCCAGTTCTTCAATAAACAATTGAATAAGTAATCCGTAGCTGGAAGTGAGTGGGGGGAGTGGCTTGAGAGCTGTGCCAGGAAGGTAGCTGAAGACTATGTTGAGGAGAGATAGTTTGTTCTTCGGAATGTCCACAAAGCTCCACTGCCACTGGGCTCTGGTAGACACAAATATCAAGTGCAGCGTCGGCTGATTATATTACTCCACAAAAAAAAAAAAGCCCTGGTCCACATAACCCCAATCTCGTAGTTGGAATCTTCACTTGCGGGCCTGTCAAAGTACGCCAGAAAAAAAAAGGAGTCAGATGGTAACTACTGCAAATGATCATATTTCATAGTAAAAAGATAATGAAGAGGGTAATGCCAGTTGCTTAGAAACAAACGCATAAATGCATTACCACCAACTAGCAGAGATGGGGGGAAGGGGTTAGCGTGCGCTGGAATGCGTTACAGACCATCAAAGATATAAAGCAGTCGCACAAGAACAAAGTATTTATCACACATATATATATAAAGCACAAAGTATTTATCACATATATATATCATATAGAGCACAAAGTATTTATTACATATATATAAAGCACAAAGTATTTATCACACATATATAGAGCACAAAGTATTTATCACATATATATATCAAGCACACGAAGTTATTAGTTAACTACAAAAGCACAAAGTTATTTGTCACAAATATATATAAGGCACACATAATGGTTGAGCGTGTGATGAGAGAAAGATAAGCAACAATAGTCTACCCAAGACCTTATCCTGGTAGCCAGGGACCAAGCAAGACACTAGGGCTACAACACCAAGACCTTATCCTGGTGGCCAGGGACCAAGCAAGACACTAGGGCTACACCAAGACCTTATCCTGGTAGCCAGGGACCAAGCAAGACACTAGAGGCCTTCACCAAGACCTTATCCTGGTAGCCAGGGACCAAGCAAGACACTAGGGCTACACCAAGACCTTATCCTGGTAGCCAGGGACCAAGCAAGACACTAGAGGCCTTCACCAAGACCTTATCCTGGTAGCCAGGGACTAAGCAAGACACTAGGGCTACACTAAGACCTTATCCTGGTAGCCAGGGACCAAGCAAGACACTAGAGGCCTTCACCAAGACCTTATCCTGGTAGCCAGGGACCAAGCAAGACACTAGGGCTACACCAAGACCTTATCCTGGTAGCCAGGGACCAAGCAAGACACTAGGGCTACACTAAGACCTTATCCTGGTGGCCAGAGACCAAGCAAGACACTAGGGCAACACCAAGACTTATCCTGGTGGCCAGGGACCAAGCAAGACACTAGGGCTACACCAAAACCTTATCCTGGTGGCCAGGGACCAAGCAAGACACTAGGGCTACACTAAGACCTTATCCTGGTAGCCAGGGACCAAGCGAGACATTAGAGGCCTTCACCAAGACCTTATTCTTGTAGCCAGAGACCAAGCAAGACACTAGGGCAACACCAAGACCTTATCCTGGTAGCCAGGGACCAAGGGCTTCCAGTAATTCAGAATTGGCCTGTACAGAACTATTAATAGTTGTGGTCCTCTGTTGCAGCTCTCCAGTGCACAAACCTCCCTAGCACCTACTAATACTTGTAAATGGCTTTAAAAACATTGCCGGGTTGAAGGGTTTTGAGCTGAAACTTGTTAAAATTCAAAGTTTCGTTTGACCAGTCATCAAATTCAATTTCAGCCTTTCAAGGTGTGCAATAATGCAGATGTGTTGACTCGAACTCTCTTGCTGACAAAGCTATATACCACATTAGCAACACTTAGACCATGTCATGTGACCATTATGGTTGATGTAATATACCTAGTTCACTATACAAATGGAAGGTTGTCTCTACTAAGCGAGTTTAACTTCCAGCATATCATAATAGCCTTCGCAAAAGGAGTTTCCTATTGCACTCAATACCTAAGCAGCTCTGAGCTTAGTGGCTTCCTGTGTTGATGTAGTCGAGCTATATAATAGTGCAAGAACTACATGAGCTATCCCGGGGTTAGCTCAATGTAGCTTCCAATTTATTCTACTCAAGTTTGTATACCAAGTGAGGACTCCGAGACTAGTCCAGACTCCGAGACTAGTCCAGACTCCGAGACTAGTCCAGACTCCGAGACTAGTCCTGACCCCCTCCCTCAAACTATACCCCTACATCCATATTGTATACAAGTCTGAACTTACATTAGTTAGAACATCTCACCACATTATTGGGTGTCAACACTCGCTATCACTAAAATGTCAACATTACTCTTGTGATTGTATATAGTTGGACAATTGGAAGACCAGGTCTACCAAGCTGCTGGATCTCTTGATTTACTTCACCTTGTGTGTCCAGTCAGCTATGCAAATGACCTGGACTCTGCCACAAAGCTCCACCCTCTATATGTTTACATTCAAGTGTCAAGGGCTAAGGTAATAGATAGATAAGTAGATCAATGACTATAATATCTTTATATTTAGGTATTGCAAAAGCTGATTTTGCAGACGTCATCCGCCTCTCGTGAAAGGGAACTCCTGGACTGTGCTCGGCAATTATCTAAGAACTGTGTATGTGGATATATTTATATATATTAATAAGATATAGTGCTTGAGAATGACTCCTATTCTATATATGCAGCATGGTTATGATCTGATCATCTCGGAGAGCAACTTGGAAGACGCATGTGAACGGCTGGAGTTGTTCCTAGAGAGTTACTGGGCATCTACTCGATCTATATTGTTGTCATAGCTTTGCCATGACTTGGAATAATACATCAAACACACACACTCACTCAATTGGACATGTAATGTTACATCTTCTGGAACTTCATCTTTCTACTTCTTTTCTTGTGTGCATCTTGTCTAATGTTAGTGTGATCATGTGATTGATCTTCCAGTTCAAGCTGACCATTGTCAAGTGCACTTGCTTGTGGACCATCTTCAGATACATTCTGAGCAACAGTAGTTCTGTCACTATCGTGTCTGCCATCAGATGGACTTGCATCATCTTGACTGGATGTTTCAATAGCCTGTTTGTCATCCTTCCTGTCTACTTCATTTTGTGATAGTTGCTTGTAGTCTACCACTTGAACTTCACTTCCATCAACACTGGAGTTACTCGCCTGCTCAGCAGTAGTGGGATTGTCAGGACTGTATTGGACATTTGTTCAGTCTAATTCACACACACATGCATGACAGACATTTCACACATGCATGACAGACATTTCACATATGCATAAGACATTTCACACATGCATGAGACATTTCACACATGCATGAGCCATTTCACACATGCATGACAAACATTTCACACATGCATGAGCCATTTTACACATGCATGACAGACATTTTACATGCATGACAGACATTTCACATATGCATAAGACATTCACACATGCATGAGACATTTCACACATGCATGACAGACATTTCACACATGCGTGAGCCATTTCACACATGCATGACAGACATGACACAACTTACCACACATACTTTCTTCTTCTGCGACTCTTCTTGGAGGAGATGTCTTTTTCAGGAATCATTTCTTTGTTCACAAGGTCCAAGTGAGGAGATCCCTTCTCTTCCTGAGCTGTGTCTGACAACTTCATGTTCTCTTGCTGATCCTCACCGTCTTTCACATCGTCCTCACTTGGCATTTCCGGCACATCAACATTCTCACTTGCAATATCTCTTGCTAGAATGTTTTCAAGTTTCTTTTTTAGTTTCTTTTTCCTCGGAGGAGGTGTTGGCTGAGTCTCCACAACACTAGTCTCCATTACAGCAAGCTCCTTCTGCTCAGTTTCCTGTCTTGGAGCAGCTGTTGGCTGTGTCTCCACAACACTAATCTCCACGATCAAGACTTTCTTCTGCTCAGTTTCTTTTCCTGTAGCAGACATTGGCAGTGTCTCCACTTTATTCTGTTCTGTTTTCTGTCTTGGAGCTGGTATTGGCTGTACAGTTTTCATTACGGCAACGTTTTTCTGCTCAGTTTCCTGTCCAAAGTTGGCATTGTGAAGTATTAGCATCAATATATTTAAGGATCTAGCCCCACTAACTTTAGTAGATGCCAATAGGCAAGTGGTACAGTGTACAAGCTGTGTATAAAATATGCATCTATTAGGATTATATTTATACAGACTAGAAAGGCTATAGAAAGGCTATATATATAATATAGGTATAAGTATATAACAACTTTCAAACAATTTTTTTAAGTACAGGGCAGAAGTTTAACTGAGATACATATATATATATATAATATACATACAGGTAGGCATTTAAACCAAGATACATATAGTATATATAATATATACATGCTATACATTTAACAACGATACATATATATATATATACATTATATGTGGCACTTCAGCATATGGACTAACACCCTTACCTGCTCCTTGCATGAATCATCACTATCTTCTGTATCGGTGCTGTTGGCTCCAGGAGAGCATCGAGGAGACTCTGCAGCCACCGACTTGGTAGCAGATTGCTTGCTGGTGGTCATAGTCCTCGCAGATAAATTAGGTGGAGGAGGTCGGCCAGGTGCTGGCAAACCTGCGAGCACAGAGTGGAGGTGAGCACGGTATATTACCTTGGAGCAATAGTATTATCTGAGAGGCCAGTGTATATCACCATGACAACACAGATTGACTGGCGCTTGGCGACCTACTTGCATGCCGAGTACTCTGCGAAGATCTTTCTTGGAAACAGTCCTTGCAGATCCGCTCCATTTTCTTGGAGTCAGAGGTGAGAGTTCCTGTGATGGAGTCCGAAAGAACACGGTAAGGTGAACAGGGTGAGCAAATGACACGCCCACACTGACGACAATGATGCTTGCGACTGAAGGCAGTGAACTTGACGCTGCAAACCATGCAATCTTTGCAGAAGGAGTCGGGCACCCAAACGGGCTTGGTAACTAGCTGCTGGTCACTGGACACTGCAAAGAACAACCACATCTAGTTATCAGTCCTGGACTAGACACAACATGGGCTGGTGCAGCCACAACTGCCAGTACTACAATAATTATGTGCTGGTGCATTACCAGCCACAACTGCCAGTACTATATATATATATATATACAATATGTGCTGGTGCATTCCAGACACAACTGCCAGTACTATATATATATATATATATATACAATAATGTGCTGGTGCATACCAGACACAACTGCCAGCACTATATATATACAATATGTGCTGTTGCATTACCAGCCACAACTGCCAGTACTATATATATATATATACAATAATGTGCTGGTGCATTCCAGACACAACTGCCAGTACTATATATATATATATATATATACAATAATGTGCTGGTGCATACCAGACACAACTGCCAGCACTATATATATACAATATGTGCTGTTGCATTACCAGCCACAACTGCCAGTACTATATATATATATATACAATAATGTGCTGGTGCATTCCAGACACAACTGCCAGTACTATATATATATATATATATATACAATAATGTGCTGGTGCATACCAGACACAACTGCCAGCACTATATATATACAATATGTGCTGTTGCATTACCAGCCACAACTGCCAGTACTATATATATATATATACAATAATGTGCTGTGCATACCAGCCACAACTGCCAGTACTATATATATATATACAATAATGTGCTGGTGCATACCAGACACAACTGCCAGTACTATATATATATATACAATAATGTGCTGGTGCATACCAGACACAACTGCCAGCACTATATATATATATATACAATAATGTGCTGTGCATACCAGCCACAACTGCCAGTACTATATATATATATACAATAATGTGCTGGTGCATACCAGACACAACTGCCAGCACTATATATATATATATACAATAATGTGCTGTTGCATTACCAGCCGCAACTGCCAGTACTACAATAATTATGTGCTGGTGCATTACCAGCCACAACTGCCAGTACTGTACTATATATATATATATAGAGAGAAAAGTACTGGGATGGCTAGTCCTACTGCAGTTTCATGCTAATGCAATCATCAGGGACAAAACAATATATATATATATATATACAATATGTGCTGGTGCATTACCAGCCACAACTGCCAGTACTATATATATATATACAATAATTATGTGCTGGTGCATACCAGCCACAACTGCAAGTACTATATACAGTGAAACCTCCTTATCCGGGCAGCGTGGGACCAAGGGTTGCCCGTAACTTAGAAATTGCTTGTAACTCAGAATTTCCTCCTTTATTAATTAGTGCACACGTATTGCACGTACATACAACCTAATAATGTTGTGTACACATGTCATTTCAATTCTCACTGTTTTTTAAAGAAATATGTTATGGTGTTCTGTTTTAGGTTCTCCACTCGGTTCCTAGCAGTAGTATCTCTCCATTTCTTCACAAGAATCTCTCCATTTCTTCACAAGAAGGAGATGAATGGGGTCTGTGTCACCTTGAGATTCAAGCCACTTCAACGCTACATCAAAAGCCTCGCATGCTTCTGTGTCTGACACTGAACTTTGGGCATCCAATTCCTCATCCTCACCACTAGAGAAAGAATCATTTGATTGACCTTTCACCAACAACTTCACTCACAACTTCATTGTCTGCCATTAGTTGGTAGCCAGGGTCTTCTGTGTCTTCTTCAAGCCAGTCAGTCTTCTGGAGTTTGCCAGTTTGGATCACTTGGACTGTAGCCCAACTGTTGAAAAAGATCTCTAAACTCCATATCTTCAACGTTATCTCCACCAGAAAACAAACCAGTTGTATCATCATGGCTTGTAGCTGCACAATGGGAGGAACCATCAGCTGGACTACCAGAACCATCATCTGCTCTACCAGAAGAACCAAGAGCTGTACATACATAAGAACCATCAACTTGACTATCAGCAGAACCATCATCGACTACCATCAATCTCAACATGGGAACTACCCCCTTTGGAAGGACGAAGGAGCTTGTTTCATCCCTTCACCAAACCGTCAAATGTCCCTTCCTCCCATGCCTGGGCACACCAGTACACAGCATCCTTTATTGTTAGCTGCTTCAGGAGTTCAGGAACAGAGAGAGATGCTTCATTCTCAAGAATGAGATGGCATAAAATAAACTTCTTGTATGGCATCTTCATTGCCTCCACAATTCCTTGATCCAGCGGCTGAAGAATCGAGGTAGTATTGGGAGGCAAAAACACAGTGCTAACTTTTCCATCCCTGGACTGTAAAATGTCTACTGATGGGTGGCTGGTGCATTATCAAGAAGCAATAAGATTTTATATCCAATGATATTGTTTTGACAATTTCTTAACATAAGGCACAAACCTCATAAGGCACAAACCTCTCATGAAACCATGATGTAAACAATGTTGAATCCAAAACCTTTTTTTGAGAGTAATAATGCACAGGGAGAAAGCTCATGTCTATATGCTTGAAGCAACGAGGTTTTTCACTTGTGTGTACAAACCCCAATGGCAGCCTGCATGTTCCAGCCATCAGAACAGCTAATATGCTCCAGCAGTATCAGAACAGTTAATATGCTAACTCTTGCTTTTGATTTTTTGAAATTTTTAGCTTCCCTTTCCGCACGAGAGTCCTGGCAGGCATGAGTCACCTCCACAATCCAGTCTCATCTTGTGTGAGAGTCCTGGCAGGCGTGAGTCACCTCCACAATCCAGTCTCATCTTGTGTGAGAGTCCTGGCAGTCACCTCCACAATCCAGTCTCATCTTGTGTGAGAGTCCTGGCAGGAGTGAGTCACCTCCACAATCCAGTCTCATCTTGTGTGAGAGTCCTGGCAGGTGTGAGTCACCTCCACAATCCAGTCTCATCTTGTGTGAGAGTCCTGGCAGGCGTGAGTCACCTCCACAATCCAGTCTCATCTTGTGTGAGAGTCCTGGCAGGCATGAGTCACCTCCACAATCCAGTCTCATCTTGTGTGAGAGTCCTGGCAGGTGTGAGTCACCTCCACAATCCAGTCTCATCTTGTGTGGGAGTCCTGGCAGGCGTGAGTCACCTCCACAATCCAGTCTCATCTTGTGTGAGAGTCCTGGCAGGCATGAGTCACCTCCACAATCCAGCTCATCTTGTGTGAGAGTCCTGGCAGGTGTGAGTCACCTCCACAATCCAGTCCCGTCTTGTGTGAGAGTCCTGGCAGGCGTGAGTCACCTCCACAATCCAGTCTCATCTTGTGTGCGAGTCCAGGCAGGTGTGAGTCACCTCCACAATCCAGTCTCATCTTGTGTGAGAATCCTGGCAGGCGTGAGTCACCTCCACAATCCAGTCTCATCTTGTGTGAGAGTCCTGGCAGGAGTGAGTCACCTCCACAATCCAGTCTCATCTTGTGTGAGAGTCCTGGCAGGCATGAGTCACCTCCACAATCCAGCTCATCTTGTGTGAGAGTCCTGGCAGGTGTGAGTCACCTCCACAATCCAGTCTCATCTTGTGTGTGAGTCCTGGCAGGCGTGAGTCACCTCCACAATCCAGTCTCATCTTGTGTGAGAGTCCTGGCAGGCATGAGTCACCTCCACAATCCAGTCTCATCTTGTGTGAGAGTCCCGGCAGGCATGAGTCACCTCCACAATCCAGTCTCATCTTGTGTGAGAGTCCCGGCAGGCATGAGTCACCTCCACAATCCAGTCTCATCTTGTGTGAGAGTCCCGGCAGGCATGAGTCACCTCCACAATCCAGTCTCATCTTGTGTGAGAGTCCTGGCAGGAGTGAGTCACCACCACAATCCAGTCTCATCTTGTGTGAGAGTCCCGGCAGACATGAGTCACCTCCACAATCCAGTCTCATCTTGTGTGAGAGTCCCGGCAGGCATGAGTCACCTCCACAATCCAGTCTAATCTGCATTAAAAACTTGGCCTAGAGTGTATCCTCTTCCTCTTCCATCTTACCCAGTAATTTTCTTTGAAATGCACACACAGCTGAAGCATGAGCAGAGAGTGATTCTCCTTGAAGGGACAGACATCTAATTCCACGTCTGCAAGAGAATTTATGCAACCAACCAGAGCTAGACTTGAAAGATATTACATCTCTGTCTGGATAGAGAATCTTGTATAGCTGCAGTGCCTTCTCTTGCAGAACTGTTCCAGACATAGGAGCACCCTTGGATCGTTGCTGAATGAACCAGATGTAAGCAGCTTTGTCCAGCCTCTCAAAGTTAGCTTGTTTTACAATCCATCTCTTCTTAGCATAGGAGGGCTAGTCACTGGCTGGAACATCCTCTCAATCTTTTCTCTCCCCTTCCATATATCAGCAATAGTGGACTTGGGAATATCACGTACACTGGAGACTAACCTTTGTGACTTTCCTTTCTAATATCCAGCTTCTTTTTTAATGTTACTTAATGTTACAACTGCGACACCTCTCTTTTCCCACACACTTCTCTCACATTGCGACACAGAAAGTCGGTAAGGGTTTTTAGCGTGGTGGGTTTAGGATTTTTTTAAAGCTTTTGCTGCCCGGTAGAAGGAGGTACCCATATATTGGGAGTCCGGATAAGGGAGGTTTCACTGTTTGTATACAATATGTGCTGGTGCATTACCAGGTCTCTCAACAACTGCTAGTACTATATATATATATACAATATGTGCTGGTGCATTACCAGGTCTCTCAACAACTGCTAGTACTATATATATATATATACAATATGTGCTGGTGCATTACCAGGTCTCTCAACAACTGCCAGTACTATATATATATATATATATACAATATGTGCTGGTGCATTACCAGGTCTCTCAACAACTGCCAGTACTATATATATATATACAATATGTGCTGGTGCATTACCAGGTCTCTCAACAACTGCCAGTACTATATATATATATATATACAATATGTGCTGGTGCATTACCATGCCCCCCCCCCCCCCCCCCCCCCCCCCCACATACATGATTGAGAGACTCTGCTGATGTGTTTGTGGAGGTTGGAAAGCCAATTAGCCTTGTCAGCAGCAGAGACTGCAAACACGTGGAAGGATTTGTCGGCATGGCTGATCTGAAAGGCATTAGCAACATCTGCAGGGGCACAATACGTCGGTCACCAGGAGAATTTAAGTTGCCTAATTATAGCCCACCTAAAGCCATAATCTCCGATTCTTCATCAAAGTCAGCGTCAACTGTTGGCTGATAGAAACACTCAGCACTGACAGACATTTGAGACATTGGCAAAACATGTTGTTGGCTATAGCGATTAGCCACTACCGACCCATACACCTACACACACACAAGCACACACACACACACACAAGCAAAGGAGAACTATTAGCTGCTGCAACCATAGGACATAAACCTACATACATACACGTATACACACCACTCACACTATATACAGTATATATATATATCACACCATACCACTCACAACACCAATACACACACACACCAATACACACATCACTCACAAACACACGAATAATATGCAAAAACACTTGCAAGGAAAGCAGTCCTCGCCACAGCAACATGCAGACATATGCACTGATGTGGTTTACACTAATTATCACCAGCAACATGCAGACATGCACTGATGCTGTTCACACTACTCACCATTCACCAGCAACACCTTCACCAGCAACACCACAGACATCCATGCACTGATGTTGTTCACACTACTTATCACCAGAAACATGCAGACATCCATGCGCTGATGTTGTTCACGCTACTTATCACCAGCAACATGCAGACATCCGTGCACTGATGTTGTTCACAATACTTATCACCAGCAACATGCATGCACTGATGTTGTTCACGCTACTTATCACCATCAACACGCAGACATTCATGCACTGATATTGTTCACACTGCTTATCGCCTGCAACATGCAGTCATCCATGCACTGATGTTATTCACACTACTTATCACCAGAAACATGCAGCCATTCATGCACTGATGCTGTTCACACTACTTATCAACAGGCATCCATGCACTGATATTGTTCACACTACTTATCACCTGCAACATGCAGTCATCCATGCACTGATGTTATTCACACTACTTATCACCAGAAACATGCAGAGATACATGCACTGATATGGTTCACACTGCTTATCTCCAGCAACACCAGACACCCATGCTATGACATGGTTCACACTGCTTATCACTTACCAGGATATCATTGAACAAGAAAAACTGTCTTTTCTTAGGTCCTTTGCGGCAAACTTTCCAGAGCAGTCCTTCACGAATAAATATGCGTCCAGGGTGGAGCAGGACCTGATATTAGACAGGAACAAAACTCACCTACTGGACATCAAGCATGAACAATTATTCTCACCACGCCTCTGCCAAACTTGTTTTGAATTTCTGTGATTTTGTCGGTATTGAAGTCGGACTGAGCCAAAGCTGCTTCAGACTAAATCAACAGCAGACGAGGAACAAGTATAACATAATCAGCTCCCATAGGCAGAGGATGGCCACCCCATGCTTATGCCCACCATTAGGGCACACACACACACACACTAGCACATGGCCACCCCATGCTTATGGCCACCATTAGGGCACACACACACACACTAGCACATGGCCACCCCATGCTTATGCCCACCATTAGGGCACACACACACTAGCACATTGGCCACCCCATGCTTATGGCCACCATTAGGGCACACACACACTAGCACATGGCCACCCCATGCTTATGGCCACCATTAGGGCACACACACACACACTAGCACATGGCCACCCCATGCTTATGGCCACCATTAGGGCACACACACTAGCACATGGCCACCCCATGCTTATGCCCACCATTAGGGCACACACACACTAGCACATGGTCACCCCATGCTTATGCCCACCATTAGGGCACACACACACTAGCACATGGACACCCCATGCTTATGGCCACCATTAGGACACACACACACACACTAGCACATGGCCACCCCATGCTTATGGCCACCATTAGGGCACACACACACACACTAGCACATGGACACCCCATGCTTATGCCCACCATTAGGGCACACACACACTAGCACATGGACACCCCATGCTTATGGCCACCATTAGGGCACACACACACACACACACTAGCACATGGACACCCCATGCTTATGGCCACCATTAGGGCACACACACACACACTAGCACATGGCCACCCCATGCTTATGCCCACCATTAGGGCACACACACACACACACTAGCACATGGCCACCCCATGCTTATGGCCACCATTAGGGCACACACACACACACTAGCACATGGACACCCCATGCTTATGGCCACCATTAGGGCACACACACACTAGCACATGGCCACCCCATGCTTATGCCCACCATTAGGGCACACACACACTAGCACATGGTCACCCCATGCTTATGCCCACCATTAGGGCACACACACACTAGCACATGGCCACCCCATGCTTATACCCACCATTAGGGCACACACACACACACTAGCACATGGACACCCCATGCTTATGGCCACTATTAGGGCACACACACACTAGCACATGGCCACCCCATGCTTATGCCCACCATTAGGGCACACACACACTAGCACATGGTCACCCCATGCTTATGGCCACCATTAGGGCACACACACACACACTAGCACATGGACACCCCATGCTTATGCCCACCATTAGGGCACACACACACTAGCACATGGACACCCCATGCTTATGCCCACCATTAGGGCACACACACACTAGCACATGACCACCCCATGCTTATGGCCACCATTAGGGCACACACACACACACTAGCACATGGCCACCCCATGCTTATGGCCACCATTAGGGCACACACACACTAGCACATGGCCACCCCATGCTTATGCCCACCATTAGGGCACACACACACACTAGCACATGGCCACCCCATGCTTATGCCCACCATTAGGGCACACACACACACACACTAGCACATGGACACCCCATGCTTATGGCCACCATTAGGGCACACACACACACACTAGCACATGGCCACCCCATGCTTATAGCCACCATTAGGGCACACACACACACACTAGCACATGGCCACCCCATGCTTATGGCCACCATTAGGGCACACACACACACACTAGCACATGGCCACCCCATGCTTATGGCCACCATTAGGTCACACTAGCACATGTGTTCTGGCATGTTCCCTTCGTGAATGCTGAACAGGCGGTCAGAGCATGAGCTGTGGTGAACCGACTAACAACTGTTTTGATGAGGGTTGTAAGGCCTCCAATTGTTAGGGCTCGGAATGTGGAGTAGATCTGCGGTGCTGAGATGCAAAAAGGAGTGTGAGTGTATCTCTCCCCAAGTCAGTGGCTGGCTACTAGGCTCGCTTTGACTGGTCTTACTTAATACCCCAAACAGTGACTGGTTTCGAGACTCGTTTTGAGTGGTTGTAAATAAGTAATAGCATAAGTTTAAGACTCGGATACATACATAATTGTGATGTGCGGCTGCTGAGCTTATATACTGCAGCAGTCCCGCAAGGTAGCTGTGGGTATAGGATATGAATATGATTACATGTGAATGGTAGGAATAGGTGTCTATAGGTGACGAGGAAAGTTCACACATGCATGGCTGGGTAAGTTTTAGCTAATACAATGTTCAGAATGCATAATAAGAATAAGTTTCATGTTCTCAGCTCTTGTGGACCCTCAGGCGCGTCCATCCTCCCGGGGCGAGAGAGTTGCTCCTCCTCTGGGATGATGACTGCCAGCTTTACGATTGGACGCTTATGTGTGCCACACAAGGGACCTCGCACGGTCGCTGCTCGGACGTATCCATCGACTCCAGGGTGTATCTCCACCACTCTAGCTAGTGGCCACTGGTTGATAAATTGAAACTGATCCTTGACCAAAACCACGTCTCCAACTCTCAGATTCCTCTTTGGTTGCTGCCATTTGTTGAAGCGGTTGAGAGTGGTTACGTAGCTGTCGGTCCATCGTTTCCAGAAATGTTCTGACAGACGCCTGCAATGGTTCCACTTGGCTCGCTTCGTCTGGGTCCCTAGTCCTAGGACATTGGAGATATCCGGTAGAGCAGTCAGTGGTCTTCCAACCAGGAAATGTCCTGGCGTTAGGGCAAGTTCAGTGTCGATTGGCTGAGCGTTGAGAGGTACTAGTGGTCGACTATTCATAATAGCTTCGGCTTGGCTCAGGAAAGTAGTCAGACGCTCAAAGTTGAGAGGAGTGGTCCCGGCAATGGATCGGAGCAATGTCTTTGCACTCTTGACATTGCTCTCCCAGAGCCCTCCAAAGTGTGGAGCTAGCTCTGGAATATGACTCCATGTCACCTTCTGATTGGTTAGGAATCGCTGGATCGGGTCATCAACCTCCTTACTGTTGAGTGCATCGTAGGCCTGTCTCAAACTCCTGTCTGCTCCGACGAAGTTGGTCCCGTTGTCCGAATACATTCTTACTGGGAGACCTCGTCTGCTCACGAACCTCTGAAAGGCTGACATGAAGGCTTCAGTAGATAAGTCTGATACCACTTCGAGGTGTACTGCCTTAGTCGCCATACAGATGAACAGACAGACGTATGCCTTCTCTATCCGTGGCTTCCTTGGATTGCCTGATTTCAATGTCATGGGACCGGCTAGGTCCACGCCCACGTGGCTAAAGGTGGATGACGGGGTAGTTCGCTGCACCGGAAGCTGCCCCATGAGTTGTGTTGCCTTTCTTGCGTACGATTTTCGACAAGGAATGCACTGGTTGGCCACATGTCTGGCCATTGATCGTGCTCCGGAAACGTGATAGCTCTGGGAGAGTGCCTCGAGGAGAACGGATGCTCCAGCATGGTGGTGTGTTAGGTGTAGCTGTCGCATGATCAGGTAGGTGAGCTGACTCTTCCTTGGAAGTATCCGAGGGTGTTTGGTCAGTTCGGGTAGATCAGATCGTTCTAGCCGTCCTCCGACGACTAGTATTCCTTCCTTGCTTAGGATAGGTCTCAAGGGTAGTAGTGCGCTCTTGTGTGGCAACTCCTCCCTCTGCTGCAGGGCCAGAAGCTCACCAGGGTAGTAGCGCTTCTGTACCTCCCTGATCAGCTGTCTCTCGGCCACGTCCAGTTCTTCGACTGTGATGTGGCTCTTGAGGTTTCTGCCGGCTGGATCCTTCTTCCGGGCATTGCTGACGAATCGCTGCTGCCAGGCTGTGATCCGTAGGAGTTCTCTGAACGAAGAGCACCGCAGTGGGGGTTCCCTTGGAGTGACCCTCTGCAATGTCAGAGCCGTGAACTCTTTCTTGATCTCTGGCAAGAGTACGGTTGCTCCCTTGGGAGGCTTTGGCCACATCTTGGGGTCTTCTGCCAGCCAAGGTGGCCCGTTCCACCATAGATCGTGCTTCACGAGTTCGGCTGGCATTACTCCTCTTGAGGCAGCATCCGCCGGGTTGCTGTCTGTGGGGACATGTCTCCAATTGCCTGCTGGCACCTTCTGGGTGATGGTGGTGACTCTGTTTGAGACGTACACCTTGAGTTTGCCCGGTTGCTGATTGATCCAGCCGAGCACAACTGTAGAGTCTGTCCAGGCGAATAAATGTTTCTGTTGGATGTTGAGGGTTCGTGCCGTATTCACCATCAGTCGACTCAACAGGGTCGCACCGCACAGCTCGAGCTTGGGGATCGTCATCGGCGTTGTAGGCGCCACTCTGGTCTTGGCAGTGATGAGAGCTGTGGACACGGTGGTGTCGTCGTACACTGTACGGAGATATATGACACCACCATATGCCTTCTCCGATGCATCGGAGAAGCCGTGGAGCTGGACGAGTCGCCTCTTCTTGTAGGGAATGAAGTGGCACCTCTGGATCGGGTGCTTGGTGATGAGTGGTAGCTCCTCCGTCCACTGATTCCATCGCATGACGATGTCGTCGGGCACCGGGTCATCCCAGTCCATTCCTTGGACCCAGATGTCTTGGAGGATGAGCTTTGCTGTGACCATGGCTGGAGCAAACCAGCCCATAACGTCATATGTTCGGGCGAGATCAGAGGAGATCTGTCTCTTGCTTGCCTTCCGGTTGCTGCTGAGAGTCGGGGTGGAAACGAACATCTGATCTTGAATGGTATTCCAGTGGATGCCCAACGTCTTGTGGCATCTGTCTGGTGTAAGTAAGGCGATTTCACCTTCTTCCTCGCATAGTTCGGAGGGAATGGATTGTTGGAGTTCGGAGGAGCTGCTCCTCCACTTCCGGAGGCTCATCTTAGCCAAGCCGAGTAGTTGGCTGAGCTGCTGCCGGAGGGTTATGGCTTCCTCTAGAGTGGCTGCACCGGTGACACAGTCATCGACGTAGAACTGCGTACGGATGATGTGTGCAGCTGCTGGGTGCTCGGACTCTAAGTCTTTGGCCAACTGTAACAGTGTCTGTGTGGCGAGGAAGGGTGATGCTGCTACCCCGAAGGTGACTCGCGTCATCCTCCAGATCTGTGTCTGCTCGTTGTCGTCCTTCCAGATAAACCGGTGTAGGTCTCTGTCTTCCGTATGTAAGCCGATTTCCCTAAACATCTTCGAGATGTCGGCCGTCATGGCAATGTTATGGCTACGGAACTTGAGCAGGATCTCCGTTGTGAGAGGATATTGGTTTGGCCCAGCCAGCAACGTGTCGTTAAGAGACAAACCATTGCTCGTCCTGGCTGAGGCATCGAACACAACTCTGAGCTTCGTTGTTGTACTGCTCTCTTTCGTTACCCCGTGCATGGGTAGATAGAAGCACTGGCTGTCTGGCTTGGTCAAGTCGGAGTCGGGTACTACCTCCGAGTGATGCAGTGAGGCGTACTCGATTACGGCTTGCCGGAAGGGCCCCCACTGTCCCTTCTTGACCAAGGCCTTCTGGTTCTGTGTGAACCTTCGCTCTGCCTGTGCCCTTGAATGTCCGAGCTCTGGGGTCGGGTTCTTCCGGGGCAGACGCACAACGTATCTGCCGTCTTTCATTCTGCTGTGTGTCTCCTCGTAATGGTCCACAGCATCTGCTTCATCCTTGCTGAGAGAGAGATGGTGGGGCTGGATCTCCTCGCATTCCCAGAACGTAGATGGGTTATGGGAGTCTTCCTGAGCCAGGAACACCTCTGCTTGTTGGGTGCCTCCTCCTCCTTGCACGATCCACCCGAAGATGGTGTCGGCGGCCAGGTACTTGCCGTCGCTGCTTGCTCTGGCTTCTGTTTGTCCCACGTTCATCATTGTCGCTGTGGCCTCAGACCCTAGTAGGAGGTCAACCCTCCCGGGGAGAGAAAAGGAAGGATCGGCCAAATCTAGTCCCTTGAGGAATGGGAGTGAATCTGCATGTGGGAGTGGTTGGCTTGGGAGATCCATGGCGACTGCTTCTGAGACATGAGCCGTGATAGGGATGGAGGGAGAGAGCTGCTGACGCATGGGTCGGATGGTCATGGCTGCTACCAGTTCGCACTGCAATCCAGTGATGTTTCCGACAGTGGAGGTGAAGCTGCGCTGTGGCGTAGTAACGGCACAGAGCTGCCGCACGAGACGGGAGGTGGCATAGGACGCCGAACTGCAAACATCCAGAATTGCTCTGGCTTTCACAGCGTGACCGTTTGCCTCGACTGTCACGACAGCAGTCGGGAGGATACCGACATCCCTGGCTGCATTGGCCAGGTAGGACGAACGGGTCTGGGCGGGTGGGTTCTGGGCAGGAGTGGTGGAAGCTGGCTGAGCTTCGGAGTTTCCCTCGTGAAGCAAGGAGTGATGCTTGGCTTGGCACTCCCGGCACGTCTTGTTGCTGCGGCACTGCTCCACCGTATGGCTGTAGCCGAGACAGTTGAAACACAGCTTCAGCCTCTTGACCACTTCCCTCCGTTGTGGAATGGTGTTTGACTGAAAGGTGGGGCAGAGAAACATAGGATGTCTCTCGACCTGGCAGAGCTTGCAGGGTGCCTTTGCTCGCTGTTGGTAGGGTGTGTACGGGTTAGCTGCTGCAGACAGGGGCGTAACTTCTGACTGCGCGAGGTACACCGGCTGCTTCCGTGGCTTGCTGGCGTAGGACTGCTCTGGTGCTGCTGGTTTTGGAGTCTTCTTGTTCCTTTGTCGTATTTCGAGGTCATCCTCGTATTGGGAGGCGACGTTGTTAAGGAACAATATGAAGTCCTTAATGGCCGGGACCTTCTTGGACTTGTTTGCTGCGGCTTTGGTCCATTGCTTGGCGAGTCGTCCGTCCAGCTTGACCTCCCCCAACGTGGTGTAAATGTCAGAAGCCGTGTCTTGTCCTGTCGTGGTGGCTTCCCTGTATGCTGCTGACAGAGTTCTAGCCCAGGCTCGGGCGTCGGCTTCTTCAACGAGCTTGCCAATCACCAGGGACTGCACTGATGTTCGATAGACCAGACGAGGATTGTCATACAGCCCTTTCAGGGCCTCCGTGATGACGTCATAGTCGCCAGGGGCTCCCTGAAGGTACCGGTACTCTGCTATGGCCTCGGGAGTTCGTACTGCTTTCTTTAGGTACAGTATTTTGTCATCCTCCGTCATCAGACGGTCCTTCTTGATGACGGCCTGGAATTCCCTCCAGAATGAGGGCCAGTCTAGCTTTTCCCCGGAGAACTTGGGGAAGGATATATCCGGCAGGCGGCTCCTCAATAGTTCTGCGGCTATGATGCCGGTGGCTGCCGGCGTCTTTGTAGCTGAGGGTTCGATTGGATCCTGAGTTGCCCGCCATGTGAGCCAGAGCTGCGACATGCGTCTATCTTGCACTTCCAGCTGATCCTCGAATTTGTCTTCCTCTGCTTCTGGGAGGTTGCCGCATAGGGATTCTGCTTCCTTGAGCAGTCGCTTGGCATCGAGGAGTTTTTCTTCTGTGGTATCATCAGGCCTGTCTACCGTCTTTGTCAGTCGATCCAATGCTCGTTCAACCATTTTTGTAGCCTTTCGGGCTTCCTGGAGACATTTGGCTTGATCGTCTAGTGTTATTGTTAATGCTGTCATGTGTGATGAGCGCTCGGACACTTCGTAGAGTTCCTCGTGCTCCCGATCGAAGCTAGCAGACGTCTGGGAGTGATCTGCTTCCATGACTATGATGAGGCGCTCCTGATAGAGCTTAAATTCATTCTGCTGTTCGAGGACGGCAGCCCTGAGCTGCACTGTTTGAGCAAGGGTGACTTCTGCCAGTGGTCCTTCAGCTAACCTCGTGATTTGCCGATGGATCCTGGTGAGGGCGCCCTTCTTCTGGCCCCTTCGGTTCCGGAGGACTGCCAGATCTTCCATGTCGTTTATCGTTGATGTGGACATGTCTGAATAAACTAGTCGTTGTCAGAGCTGGTGTGGTAAGGTGCACCGTCGAGTTGCCTTGTTCTGATGCTGATGGGAGTGGACCTCGGTGTAGTGTAGTCCTCGTTCGTCTTGCTGCAAGGGTCCCTGGGGAGCTTCCTTGCTGATGCTGAGAGTGTAGTCGAACCTCGGTGTAGATACCTCAGTGTAGTGTCGGAATCGGAAAGGATATATCCGGCTCGAAGGACCAAATGTTCTGGCCTGTTCCCTTCGTGAATGCTGAACAGGCGGTCAGAGCATGAGCTGTGGTGAACCGACTAACAACTGTTTTGATGAGGGTTGTAAGGCCTCCAATTGTTAGGGCTCGGAATGTGGAGTAGATCTGCGGTGCTGAGATGCAAAAAGGAGTGTGAGTGTATCTCTCCCCAAGTCAGTGGCTGGCTACTAGGCTCGCTTTGACTGGTCTTACTTAATACCCCAAACAGTGACTGGTTTCGAGACTCGTTTTGAGTGGTTGTAAATAAGTACCGTAAAGTACGCAGCAAGCGCCCTCCACGTAGCAAGCGCCCACTAAGCTGTTTTCAGCGATCTAGGATTTTGTAGGGTTCACGTAGCAAGCGCCCACTATATAGAAATTGATCGTAATATAAGCGCATGCGCCCAAATAGATTTATTCAACCGCACCGGCGCGAAATAACGTTGCAATACGCACCGCTGTCGTCTGTTCAGAAAACATCTTATTTTTTATTGTTGGCAGAACTGTTACCTGTAATTGAAAATGGCACAAAGTCATGCAGGGGAAAAAATAAGAAGCTTTACTGTTTCTTTCAAGACTGAAGTTCTGGAATGGTACAGGACAACAGGCATGCAAAATGTGACCCACACAGCGAAAAAATATAGAGTAGATCGAAAGAGAGTTAGAGAATGGAATGATAGAGCGTTCCTTTCTCTCTTGTGGCATCTCCAACAGCATTGATGGCTCTGAGGATAGTCTAATTAGGGATTGCATTCCGACGCTGAGCGAAGACAGAGACGAGAGAGATAGCGACGAAGATCCGTTCGCGGATTTGGATGAAGATGTGAACGACTTGGCGTCTTTCAGTGAACCTGAGGAATAGCACTAGCTAAATTTTAGTTTCCAGAACAAAATAACATTGTAGCCTAGACTCGAGATAGATATTGCATATTGCTTGAACTCGTCGACTTTATTTGTTTTGTTTCAAAACAGCCCGATGTGCGTTATTAAGAATTATTTCACCAATATCACGAGGCAAGCGCCCACTACATGTAGCAAGCGCCCACCCCTACGATTTGAGGGTTGAAAGGTAAGCGCCCGTGGGCGCTTGCTGCGTACTTTACGGTAATAGCATAAGTTTAAGACTCGGATACATACATAATTGTGATGTGCGGCTGCTGAGCTTATATACTGCAGCAGTCCCGCAAGGTAGCTGTGGGTATAGGATATGAATATGATTACATGTGAATGGGTAGGAATAGGTGTCTATAGGTGACGAGGAAAGTTCACACATGCATGGCTGGGTAAGTTTTAGCTAATACAATGTTCAGAATGCATGTTCTCAGCTCTTGTGGACCCTCAGGCGCGTCCAACTCCAACATGGCCACCCCATGCTTATGCCCACCATTAGGGCACACACACACACACTAGCACATGGACACCCCATGCTTATGCCCACCATTAGGGCACACACACACACACACTAGCACATGGCCACCCCATGCTTATGCCCACCATTAGGGTACACACACACTAGCACATGGTCACCCCATGCTTATGGCCACCATTAGGGCACACACACACACACTAGCACATGGCCATCCCATGCTTATGGCCACCATTAGGGCACACACACACACACTAGCACATGGACACCCCATGCTTATGCCCACCATTAGGGCACACACACACTAGCACATGGACACCCCATGCTTATGCCCACCATTAGGGCACACACACACTAGCACATGGACACCCCATGCTTATGGCCACCATTAGGACACAAACACACACACTAGCACATGGCCACCCCATGCTTATGCCCACCATTAGGGCACACACACACACACTAGCACATGGCCACCCCATGCTTATGGCCACCATTAGGGCACACACACACTAGCACATGGACACCCCATGCTTATGCCCACCATTAGGGCACACACACACTAGCACATGGACACCCCATGCTTATGCCCACCATTAGGGCACACACACACACACTAGCACATGGCCACCCCATGCTTATGCCCACCATTAGGGCACACACACACTAGCACATGGCCACCCCATGCTTATGGCCACCATTAGGGCACACACACACACACTAGCACATGGACACCCCATGCTTATGCCCACCATTAGGGCACACACACACTAGCACATGGTCACCCCATGCTTATGGCCACCATTAGGGCACACACACACTAGCACATGGACACCCCATGCTTATGCCCACCATTAGGGCACACACACACACACTAGCACATGGCCACCCCATGCTTATGCCCACCATTAGGGCACACACACACACACTAGCACATGGTCACCCCATGCTTATGGCCACCATTAGGACACACACACACACACTAGCACATGGTCACCCCATGCTTATGCCCACCATTAGGGCACACACACACTAGCACATGGCCACCCCATGCTTATGCCCACCATTAGGGCACACACACACTAGCACATGGCCACCCCATGCTTATGGCCACCATTAGGGCACACACACACACACACACATGGACACCCCATGCTTATGGCCACCATTAGGGCACACACACACTAGCACATGGCCACCCCATGCTTATGGCCACCATTAGTGCCCATGCACACACACTAGCACATGGCCACCCCATGCTTATGGCCACCATTAGGGCACACACACACACACTAGCACATGGCCACCCCATGCTTATGGCCACCATTAGGGCACACACACACTAGCACATGGCCACCCCATGCTTATGCCCACCATTAGGGCACACACACACTAGCACATGGCCACCCCATGCTTATGCCCACCATTAGTGCCCATGCACACACACTAGCACATGGCCACCCCATGCTTATGGCCACCATTAGTGCCCATGCACACACACAGTTTACTTTTAAATGAACCCTATAGATGATAAGTCCCTGCACGTGCCAGGTAGATTGCTGAATCATCATAAATTAGTCCTAGAACTATGCATGCTTCTGGTAGGAGAGGGTGAGCAAAGCGATAAATGCTGAGCCTGCAACTGTGTCAAGGTCTAGCCTCAACAAGCGATAAATGCTGAGCCTGCAACTGTGTCAAGGTCTAGCCTCAACAAGCGATAAATGCTAAGCCTGCAACTGTGTCAAGGTCTAGCCTCAACAAGCGATAAATGCTGAGCCTCCAACTGTGTCAAGGTCTGGCCTCAACAAGCGATAAATACTGAGCCTGCAACTGTGTCAAGGTCTGGCCTCAACAAGCGATAAATGCTGAGCCTGCAAGTGTGTCAAGGTCTGGTAGGAGCTTGTGTCAAGTCGCTTCGAGTAGTTCATGTTGCATCACTTCAGACTATTGAAATTGAACTTTCACCAATTACCAACTCCACCCATGAGATAATTAACCTTCAATCTCTAACCGACTTGTGGGATACAGTCATATATGAGAAAGTTCCTCACTGCCTCTATCAACCTTAACTCACTGCCTCTATCAACCTTAACTCACTGCCTCTATCAACCTTAACTCACTCCCTCTATCAACCTTAACTCACTGCCTCTATCAACCTTAACTGACTGCCTCTACCAACCTTAACTCACTGCCTCTATCAACCTTAACTCACTCCCTCTATCAACCTTAACTCACTCCCTCTATCAACCTTAACTCACTCCCTCTATCAACCTTAACTCACTGCCTCTATCAACCTTAACTCCCTCCCTCTATCAACCTTAACTCACCCCCACTATCAACCTTAACTCACTGTCTCTATCAACCTTAACTGACTTCCTCTATCAACCTTAACTCACTGTCTCTATCAACCTTAACTGACTTCCTCTATCAACCTTAACTCACTGCCTCTATCAACCTTAACTCACTCCCTCTATCAACCTTAACTCACCCCCACTATCAACCTTAACTCACTCCCTCTATCAACCTTAACTGACTTCCTCTATCAACCTTAACTGACTTCCTCTATCAACCTTAACTCACTGCCTCTACCAACCTTAACTCACTGCCTCTATCAACCTTAACTCACTCCCTCTATCAACCTTAACTCACTCCCTCTATCAACCTTAACTCACTGCCTCTATCAACCTTAACTCCCTCTATCAACCTTAACTCACCCCCACTATCAACCTTAACTCACTGTCTCTATCAACCTTAACTGACTTCCTCTATCAACCTTAACTCACTGTCTCTATCAACCTTAACTGACTTCCTCTATCAACCTTAACTCACTGCCTCTATCAACCTTAACTCACTCCCTCTATCAACCTTAACTCACCCCCACTATCAACCTTAACTCACTCCCTCTATCAACCTTAACTGACTTCCTCTATCAACCTTAACTGACTTCCTCTATCAACCTGTCCTCTTTCATCTCTTCCTTAATGAGAAATATTTTTTGCTGAAACAAAATAAAGCACACCAACACGTGTCACATGACTGGAACTAGAATAGAAATTGAGCCTATATGACTTCATGTTCAACATCACAAAATAGATGCCACGCCCCGCACTGCTGTGACCCTTGGGAAACACTCGGAATCCACTGCATGAATATCTTTGCCTTAAGACATATCCACTCTAGAGTTGCACGCCTTCTGCAACTATTGGCTCTAGAGAAACTATAGAATGTCCATGTAGCATAGCAACCATCACATGTACCAACTAAAGCATGTCCAAGTAGCACAGCAGCCTTCACATGCACCAACTAAAGCATGTCCAGGCAGCATAGCAACCATCACATGCACCAACTAAAGCATGTCCAGGTGGCCATCACATGCACCAACTAAAGCATGTCCAGGCAGCACAGCAGCCATCACATGCACCAACTAAAGCATGTCCAGGTAGCATAGCAGCCGTCACATGCACCAACTAAAGCATGTCCAGGCAGCACAGCAGCCATCACATGCACCAACTAAAGCATGTCCAGGTAGCACAGCAGCCATCACATGCACCAACTAAAGCATGTCCAGGCAGCATAGCAGCCATCACATGCACCAACTAAAGCATGTCCAGGCAGCACAGCAGCCATCACATGCACCAACTAAAGCATGTCCAGGCAGCACAGCAGCCATCACATGCACCAACTAAAGCATGTCCAGGTAGCATAGCAGCCGTCACATGCACCAACTAAAGCATGTCCAGGCAGCACAGCAGCCATCACATGCACCAACTAAAGCATGTCCAGGCAGCACAGCAGCCGTCACATGCACCAACTAAAGCATGTCCAGGCAGCACAGCAGCCATCACATGCATCATCTTCAGAGGACTAGACATCTACACATGTACCCAGGTACACATGTATCCAGGTGCACATGTGTCCAGGTGCACATGTATCCAGGTGCACATGTGTCCAGGTGCACATGTATACAGGTACACATGTGTCCAGGTGCACATGTGTCCAGGTGCACATGTATCCAGGTGCACATGTATCCAGGTGCACATGTGTCCAGGTGCACATGTATCCAGGTGCACATGTGTCCAGGTGCACATGTATCCAGGTACACATGTATCCAGGTGCACATGTGTCCAGGTGCACATGTATCCAGGTGCACATGTATCCAGGTGCACATGTATCCAGGTGCACATGTATCCAGGTGCACATGTATCCAGGTGCACATGTATCCAGGTGCACATGTATCCAGGTGCACATGTATCCAGGTGCACATGTATCCAGGTGCACATGTATCCAGGTACACATGTATCCAGGTACACATGTATCCAGGTGCACATGTGTCCAGGTACACATGTATCCAGGTACACATGTACGTACATGTATATCCAGGTACACATGTATCCAGGTACACATGTACCCAGGTACACATGTGCCCAGGTACACATGTATCCAGGTACACATGTATCCAGGTGCACATGTACCCAGGTGCACATGTATCCAGGTACACATGTACCCAGGTACACATGTATCCAGGTATACATGTATCCAGGTACACATGTATATCCAGGTACACATGTATCCAGGTACACATGTACCCAGGTACACATGTACCCAGGTACACATGTGCCCAGGTACACATGCATCCAGGTGCACATGTATCCAGGTGCACATGTATCCAGGTACACATGCATCCAGGTGCACATGTATCCAGGCACAGTATACAGTGTAGCATGCAATAGGTCCACTTATAGTGCCAGAAGTCTCCAGTGCATATCCATGACTTACCTTGTATTTCTAGAGAAAAAAGCTCGGGCTAGGTAGGAATTCCAGGTAGGCACGCTTCCACCACTCAATCTAGCCAGTTCACATGGTGTATCGTAAGCACTGCTCACTTCGTTTTCTGAGGATCTTGCCTTAGCCCTTGCCCCAGACCTGCCCTAGCTCTATCCATAGCAGCCATAGTCCTAGCCCCAGCCCCAGCCCCAGTCCCAGCCCTAGCCCCAGCCCTCTTCTCTGCTTTTTGTTTGTGAAGTTCTTGTGAGAGTGTGATAGTCCATGCATGCCCTAACAAGGTAAGGTACAGTGCAAGTTACAAAAATGCTTTTAAAAGGAATTGGTCCTGCTGGAGAGCCAGGAGATAGTAATTGGACTTCACAACTCAAGAATGACTGATCCAAGGCCAAGCTTGTAATGTGCAATTAGCTAGCTTAATTATCAGGAGATTAACTATGGGGTCTTTTCAGACAGGGCTAGCCCCCCCCCCCCATCCTTATACTAACCAGCTGCTTGCCCTACACTAATCAACTAGAGAAGCCTTCCCCCTCCAGTAGTAAGCTTGTGGTTTGTGAATTAGCCATCCCCATTGCCATTTCAAAGTGGTCATATTAGCCAGGGGGGGGGGGGGGGCTACAAGACAGGAATCAGCAGAGCAAACAGACAGATCTGTCTTTGAACCTAAAACCATGTGCTTGTCTGGGAAAGGAAAGAAGGTTCCTTAGACATGGCCTAGTTCACATCATGTGAGGGCCATTTAGCTCTCCTCTTTCACGACATGGCAGACAGCAGTCAAGACAAGATGTCCAGCTTCTTGAGCACACACACACACACATCTCTATAACACGCCATTGTATATGTATGTGTGGATGCACTAGACACAACTAGACAAGCTCATCACCTAACAATGTAAGCAGTTATTAAAGGAGAATAAGCCAAGACAATAGTACAACAGGGTCGAAGCTTGTTCCTATTGACAGTAGACAAGAGTTAACACGCAGAGCCATGGGGAGTGACTAACCTTTATGTGCAGAGCCATGGGGAGTGACCAACCTTTATGTGCAGAGCCATGGTGAGTAACCAACCTTTATGTGCAGAGCCATGGTGAGTGACTAACCTTTATGTGCAGAGCCATGGTGAGTGACTAACCTTTATGTGCAGAGCCATGGTGAGTGACCAACCGTTATGTGCAGAGCCATGGTGAGTGACTAACCTTTATGTGCAGAGCCATGGTGAGTGACTAACCTTTATGTGCAGAGCCATGGGGAGTGACCAACCGTTATGTGCAGAGCCATGGTGAGTGACTAACCTTTATGTGCAGAGCCATGGTGAGTGACCAACCTTTATGTGCAGAGCCATGGTGAGTAACCAACCTTTATGTACAGAGCCATGGTGAGTGACTAACCTATATGTGCAGAGCCATGGTGAGTGACTAACCGTTATGTGCATAGCCATGGTGAGTGACTAACCTTTATGTACAGAGCCATGGGGAGTAACCAACCTTTATGTGCAGAGCCATGGTGAGTGACTAACCTTTATGTACAGAGCCATGGTGAGTAACCAACCTTTATGTGCAGAGCCATGGTGAGTGACCAACCTTTATGTGCAGAGCCATGGTGAGTGACTAACCTTTATGTGCAGAGCCATGGTGAGTGACTAACCGTTATGTGCATAGCCATGGTGAGTGACTAACCTTTATGTACAGAGCCATGGGGAGTAACCAACCTTTATGTGCAGAGCCATGGTGAGTGACTAACCTTTATGTGCAGAGCCATGGTGAGTAACCAACCTTTATGTGCAGAGCCATGGTGAGTGACCAACCTTTATGTGCAGAGCCATGGTGAGCGACTAACCTTTATGTGCAGAGCCATGGTGAGTGACTAACCGTTATGTGCATAGCCATGGTGAGTGACTAACCTTTATGTACAGAGCCATGGGGAGTAACCAACGTTTATGTGCAGAGCCATGGTGAGTGACCAACCTTTATGTGCAGAGCCATGGGGAATGACCAACCTTTATGTGCAGAGCCATGGTGAGTGACTAACCTTTATGTGCAGAGCCATGGTGAGTGACCAACCTTTATGTGCAGAGCCATGGGGAATGACCAACCTTTATGTGCAGAGCCATGGTGAGTGACCAACCTTTATGTGCAGAGCCATGGTGAGTGACCAACCTTTATGTGCAGAGCCATGGTGAGTGACCAACCTTTATGTGCAGAGCCATGGTGAGTGACTAACCTTTATGTGCAGAGCCATGGTGAGTGACCAACCTTTATGTGCAGAGCCATGGGGAGTGACCAACCTTTATGTGCAGAGCCATGGGGAATGACCAACCTTTATGTGCAGAGCCATGGTGAGTGACCAACCTTTATGTGCAGAGCCATGGTGAGTGACCAACCTTTATGTGCAGAGCCATGGTGAGTGACCAACCTTTATGTGCAGAGCCATGGGGAGTGACCAACCTTTATGTGCAGAGCCATGGGGAATGACCAACCTTTATGTGCAGAGCCATGGTGAGTGACCAACCTTTATGTGCAGAGCCATGGTGAGTGACCAACCTTTATGTGCAGAGCCATGGTGAGTGACCAACCTTTATGTGCAGAGCCATGGTGAGTGACTAACCTTTATGTGCAGAGCCATGGTGAGTGACCAACCTTTATGTGCAGAGCCATGGTGATGAGTGACCAACCTTTATGTGCAGAGCCATGGTGAGTGACCAACCTTTATGTGCAGAGCCATGGGGAGTGACCAAGTCCTGAAGAAGAACTGAATAGGAGTAGAGTGTTCCAGCGTCTAGAGGCTCTGCCTTGTTGCGGTATCAGGACAGTCATGAGAGGTCATAGCGAGGACATATTTGAGTTGAGATGCGAGTCTGCAAGGCCAAGTAATGGCCTTATATGCTAGTCACAGAGGTGATTGTGGTTGCAGGCAAGACATTGACCTGACCATATATGTAGCTCCATTCAAGTTGTCAAATTATTCGAGGTCATAATCTTCATCATTATGCAGCGGGAGAGGGTCAAGTCACCCATTTCCTGCCGGAGAGAGGGTCAAGTCACCCATTTCCTGCCGGAGAGAGGGTCAAGTCACCCATTTCCTGCCGGAGAGAGGGTCAAGTCACCCATTTCCTGCCGGAGAGAGGGTCAAGTCACCCATTTCCTGCCGGAGAGAGGGTCAAGTCACCCATTTCCTGCTGGGCCAGCATTCAGGCCAAGAAGTGAACCTGTGCCCTATATGTGCCAGGCCAGCTACTCAAGTCACTAATGGTGGTCCACAATATGATGGTGGCATGTAACTTACCATCACATTCCGTTGTACTTCATTGCGCTGTGTTTCTTGCACTGTGTTGCTTGATTGTGTTCTTGTACTGCACTGTGTTGCTTGCACTGCAGTGTGTTGCTTGCACTGTGTTGCTTGCATTGCACTGTGTTGCTTGCACTGTGTTGCTTGCAAAGCAATGTGTTGCATGCACTGCACTGTGTTGCATGCACTGCACTGTGTTGCTTGCACTGCACTGTGTTGCTTGCACTGTGTTGCTTGCAAAGCAATGTGTTGCATGCACTGCACTGTGTTGCATGCACTGCACTGTGTTGCTTGCATTGCACTGTGTTGCTTGCACTGTGTTGCTTGACTGCACTGTGTTGCTTGCATTGCACTGCAGTGTTGCTTGCACTGCAGTGTGTTGCTTGCATGGCAGTGTGTTCCTTGCACTGTGTTGCTTGCACTGTGTTGCTTGCAGTGTTGCTTGCACTGCAGTGTGTTGCTTGCAATGCTTGCACTGTGTTGCTTGCACTGCAGTGTTGCTTGCAATGCAGTGTTGCTTGCACTGTGTTGCTTGCACTGTGTTGCTTGCACTGCAGTGTTGCTTGCACTGTGTTGCTTGCACTGTGTTGCTTGCACTGCAGTGTTGCTTGCACTGCACTGTGTTGCTTATTCACAATACAATGTTATAGCATTCTGTTACATTGCATTCAGCAGAAATTGACCTTTGACTTTACTATCGTGAGCGTAGAAAGGAGTGATGCATAGAGGTTGATAGTGTCGGGCTAGCAGGAAGGGACAATAAGAAAGATACTGGAGATCTATAGCTAGAAACTAGTTATAGAATACTAGTTATACTTATAGCTAGGACATTATTACCTGACATGCAACTAGCTCTATTAGTTATAGCTAGGACATTATTACCCGACATGCAACTAGCTCTATAGCGAATAGCTAGGGCGTCCGATCACTGCAGTTAAGCAGCATTGGGCCTGCCCAGCACTTGGATGGGTGACCGCCTGGGAACAGCAGGTGTTGTAGGCTTTTTGCTGGCCTCTCTCTTTTTTTCTTCTTCTTTTTCACCTTATTACCCGACATGCAACTAGCTCTATAGTTATAGCTAGGGCATTATCACCTGACACCTGACATGCAACTAGCTCTATAGTTATAGCTAGGGCATTATTACCCGACATGCAACTAGCTCTATAGTTATAGCTAGGGCATTATTACCCGACATGCAACTAGCTCTATAGTTATAGCTAGGGCATTATTACCCGACATGCAACTAGCTCTATAGTTATAGCTAGGGCATTATTACCCGACATGCAACTAGCTCTATAGTTATAGCTAGGGCATTATTACCCAACATGCAACTAGCTCTATAGTTATAGCTAGGGCATTATTACCCGACATGCAACTAGCTCTATAGTTATAGCTAGGGTATTATTACCCGACATGCAACTAGCTCTATAGTTATAGCTAGGGCATTATTACCTGACATGCAACTAGCTCTTAGTTATAGCTAGGGCATATGAGAAGCTTGTCTCACCAACTCCACCAGCTTCTGTTCATCAATCCCTAGCTCCTAGCCAAACTGCTGATGGTGCATTTGATCACGATCATTCTGATTGGCTCAGCACTACGTTGCAATGCTGGAATGGAAAACTTATTCTAATGGAGCATGCCCTGATTAGGTTACCTAATGGAGCATGCCCTGATTAGGTTACCAGGAGATTGTCTGCTTCACAATATTGATGGACGGTAACTGCAGGCAACCCTCAGCTCATCTTCATGTTGGGAAGCTGCCCTAGTGAGCCTGACATCTCCACCACATGCTAAAGCTGCAAATGATCTCTACCAATGCAGCCAATACTGCCAACCACATACATGCTCCCTGGAGAAGGGCAGAGTTCACTGAGAGAGCATGTGCCAGACAAGGAGGGGGGGGGCACTCTATTGTGGGTGTGGCAACTGTATTGGGGGGTGTGGTAACTATATTGGGCATGTGGTGGCTATATTGGGGTGTATTGGTTTGCCCTCTACTTGATAAAGTGGCAAAAATTATCTCTCGGGTTAAAATTATATTCGTGATAAAGTGGGCACCATTACAGGTCTCTGAGCAGCCAGCTTGCATCTGCCACACCCACTTTAGCACACTAGCATGATAAATCCCCCCTTCCTCCCAGCACTCCGGCCGGTGTGAGTGATCCCCTATGAGATTAAACCAGCATGACTGGTCCATCACATGAGGAGACAGCCCATATACAGGAGCATAAGTAACTTACAAATCCCCTCCCCCCTCCAGCATGACTGATCCCCTCAAGCAGAGGAGTGATGTGGGAGTGGCCCCACACTACCGCTCAAGATTTCATTACCTAGTTTCACCTCTGCTTGTAAGCATCTTTATCAGACTTGCTTTCTTAAGGAACCTCCCCTGCCTGCCTGCCTGCTTCTTGGAGGTGCCTGCCTGCTGCTTGCAGGTGATAGAGGCTTTTCTTGCAGAGGAAATTTTAACAAAGACAATGCGTGTGGCCTGCTTCTGTTACATCCATAAGTGCGGCAGGGACAGGCAGGGCCTGGATGCTTAGAAAGCCCTAGCCCACTCTCCAAATTGGCTTAGTACAGTGGGTGTAGCTCAAGATTAAATTCCCAGAGCTCTATCAAAATTCATCTAGCATGTGACCCAGTTATCAGATACATTTCTAGAGCAACAGAATCATGTCAAATGGCTCCAGCCCCTTCAATTCCACACACTTGTCAGGCAATACTCCAGCCCCTTCAATTCCACACACTGGTCGTGCAATACTCCAGCCCCTTCAATTCCACTCACTGGTCGTGCAATAGTCCAGCCCCTTCAATTCCACACACTTGTCAGGCAATACTCCAGCCCCTTCAATTCCACACACTTGTCAGGCAATACTCCAGCCCCTTCAATTCCACACACTTGTCAGGCAATACTCCAGCCCCTTCAATTCCACACACTTGTCAGGCAATACTCCAGCTCCTTCAATTCCACTCACTGGTCGTGCAATAGTCCAGCCCCTTCAATTCCACACACTTGTCAGGCAATACTCCAGCCCCTTCAATTCCACACACTTGTCAGGCAATACTCCAGCCCCTTCAATTCCACACACTTGTCAGGCAATACTCCAGCCCCTTCAATTCCACACACTTGTCAGGCAATACTCCAGCCCCTTCAATTCCACACACTGGTCGTGCAATACTCCAGCTCCTTCAATTCCACTCACTGGTCGTGCAATACTCCAGCTCCTTCAATTCCACTCACTGGTCGTGCAATACTCCAGCCCCTTCAATTCCACTCACTGGTCGTGCAATACTCCAGCCCCTTCAATTCCACACACTGGTCGTGCAATACTCCAGCCCCTTCAATTCCACACACCAGTGGTGAAATACATCCAGTGCTCTAGAAAAGGGGGCAGATTTTCCCAAGTGAGCAAAATAATTGCCATGGGAAAGTGGGCATGTACTAATGTATATGATAGGTGTGTCCTATTGATGTTGGGTAGTTAGTTTTTCACTGCCAAAATATGAACTTAATCTTCCGGCAACATCAACAGTGGCCTCCAACAGCTCTCACCTACTACAGCTCTCACCTACTATTCTATCTTGTCCTTCAATGTTAGATAATTCTTTGACGAGGATGCCAATATTTATAGTGATACAATATTGCACTAACTATAGCTACATGTAGCAGCTCGGCTGTCTGCAAACTAGGTACACTCTTCAGCTTCATTACCCTATGTTAACACAGGTCTTATGTACCTCCTGAAATGGTTAGTAAGATGGTGAATAATTCCTGCCATGCTAAGAGAGAGGATGCCTAGTAACCAGGGCAGTTGTAACTGACATCTGATAGCCTAATTGAGAGAGAGTAACTGGGGTTACTGAAAGGGAGACTCACCCTCAGAGTGACAGACTAACATCCACGACAACCACAAAAGGGGGGAGGTACCTATGCCAAATCCCGACAAACAGCTAGCTTGGGTTCTGACTCAGTTAGCCAGCTACCCTCGTATAAATTAAGCCCTCCTTACATCAGTCATCTGTACTCCAGAAGTCCCATGTACATGTCCGCTACTTCCTCCTCCCTTCTTCTTGAAGAAGCTGGCCATAACGCGGAGAATACACCAGCTAGAAGAGCTGTCCCTATTACGGCTTCGTGCAGAAGGTAGACCACGCCCTAACAATATACCCAACCGACGCAGACAGAGGAAATGGCGGTGCCAGTTGCTGTCGCTGAGGGTGCGAGCTGTACACCTCTGCTACTCTTACGAAAGTTGATGTCAAATGAATGTAATCTGACAGCGTACCTGATCCCTACTGATGATAGTCATCAGGTCTAATAACGATACTTTTTCTGCTGTATGTTGAGTTTGCTTATTTCACAGAGCGAATACATAGCGGACTGCGACAAGCGAAGGGAATTCATAAGTGGCTTCACTGGGTCTGCAGGTATTTGGCTTGTATGGTGTGTCTCAGCAGGGTTGTGTCATGTTGTGTGGCAAGTGTAAATATGGCTGCCTGGTGCAAGCATGGTAACAGCTGTTTTGCCACTTTAATAAGTGGCAATTAGTTTTTATACCTTCTCAGGCATGCACGAAGCAATGGAAGCCAAGGGTGTATGTCACTATTAGTGGAGCACTCCCTACATTTGTTTGCCCCCTATTTTAAAATTACGCCCCCAATTTTTTCCCCTCGATCCTCAAGGACAGTTCCGACCTCTTAACTCTCAGTGTGCCTTGAATCCTTTGTGAAGGTAGTAAACTGGCAACATAAACTGGCAACGTAAACTGGCAACTTAAAACAGTGAGGTTCCTCTTCAAGATCTTGAATCTACTTATCTATGGCTCTATCACTTTCTCATCACACGTAACTATACCATTGTCCTTTTTTAAAAGCACTTGAGTTGGTAAAGGTCGGCAAATCACATAAATCTGCTACCAATGCACATTTTCGTACCAAAAAAGGGTTTTGGGTTTGCTTCTTCTGATTAGCACATGGTGGAGGACTGCAGCAAGTGTGAGCTTCAGAGCCTCCAGGACATTGTGTGGTAGGATTGCAGCGAGTGTGAGCTTCAGAGCCTCCAGCACATTGTGTGGTGAGAATTGCAGCAAGTGTGAGCTTCAGAGCCTCCAGGATATTTGTGTGGTAGGATTGTAGCAAGTGTGAGCTTCAGAGCCTCCAGGACATTTGTGTGGTAGGATTGCAGCAAGTGTGAGCTTCAGAGCTCCAGGACATTTGTGTGGTAGATTGCAGCAAGTGTGAGCTTCAGAGCCTCCAGGACATTTGTGTGGTAGGATTGCAGCAAGTGTGAGCTTCAGAGCCTCCAGGACATTGTGTGGTAGGATTGCAGCAAGTGTGAGCTTCAGAGCCTCCAGGACATTGTGTGGTAGGATTGCAGCGAGTGTGAGCTTCAGAGCCTCCAGGATATTTGTGTGGTAGGATTGCAGCAAGTGTGAGCTTCAGAGCTCCAGGACATTTGTGTGGTAGATTGCAGCAAGTGTGAGCTTCAGAGCCTCCAGGACATTTGTGTGGTAGGATTGCAGCAAGTGTGAGCTTCAGAGCCTCCAGGACATTGTGTGGTAGGATTGCAGCAAGTGTGAGCTTCAGAGCCTCCAGGACATTTGTGTGGTAGGATTGCAGCAAGTGTGAGCTTCAGAGCTCCAGGACATTTGTGTGGTTTGCAGCAAGTGTGAGCTTCAGAGCCTCCAGGACATTGTGTGGTAGGATTGCAGCAAGTGTGAGCTTCAGAGCCTCCAGGACATTGTGTGGTAGGATTGCAGCAAGTGTGAGCTTCAGAGCCTCCAGGACATTGTGTGGTAGGATTGCAGCAAGTATGAGCTTCAGAGCCTCCAGGACATTGTGTGGTAGGATTGCAGCAAGTATGAGCTTCAGAGCCTCCAGGACATTGTGTGGTAGGATTGCAGTAAGTGTGAGCTTCAGAGCCTCCAGCACATTGTGTGGTGAGAATTGCAGCAAGTGTGAGCTTCATGGCCTCCAGGACATTTGTTGTTGACCACTACACACATCAGCACATGCCATGTCTTGTTGCTATGGTTGGCTGTACTCATGCAGGATCAGCTACAACCTCCTTCAAGAACTTGTAACAGTTGCACAGGAGAACTCCACCAGCACACATAGGGACATTATTCAAAACCGTGTGTATTGCTGATGTACACATTGCTTGCTTTCCTTTTGATAGAGTCATCAGCTAGTCGACTAACTGCTCAATTCTTTTCATCAAGCAACCCAGCTCTCTAAAACAAGTGCTAGCTTGATAGAGTCATCAGCTAGTCAACTAACTGCTCGGTTCTTTGCATCAAGCAACTCAGCTCTCTAAAACAAGTGCTAGCTTGATAGCTAGTCAACTACATAACTGCTCAGTTCTTAGCATCAAGCAACTCAGCTCTCTAAAACAAGTGCTAGCTTGATAGAGTCATCAACAAACCACACATGACAAATCAGCCATTTTCTACAATTGAGAAAAAGATTTGTCCTTGCAAGGCATCGGACAATTTAAACTTTTATATTTGGTAGGTGAGTATACACATGCACCAGTATTGGTAGGTGAGTATACACATGCACCAGTATTGGTAGGTGAGTATACACATGCACCAGTATTGGTAGGTGAGTACACACATGCACCAGTATTGGTAGGTGAGTATACACATGCACCAGTATTGGTAGGTGAGTATACACATGCACCAGTATTGGTAGGTGAGTACACATATGCACCAGTATTGGTAGGTGAGTATACACATGCACCAGTATTGGTAGGTGAGTATACACATGCACTAGTATTGGTAGGTGAGTACACACATGCACCAGTATTGGTAGGTGAGTATACACATGCACCAGTATTGGTAGGTGAGTATACACATGCACTAGTATTGGTAGGTGAGTATACACATGCACTAGTATTGGTAGGTGAGTATACACATGCACCAGTATTGGTAGGTGAGTATACACATGCACTAGTATTGGTAGGTGAGTATACACATGCACCAGTATTGGTAGGTGAGTATACACATGCACTAGTATTGGTAGGTGAGTATACACATGCACTAGTATTGGTAGGTGAGTATACACATGCACCAGTATTGGTAGGTGAGTATACACATGCACCAGTATTGGTAGGTGAGTATACACATGCACTAGTATTGGTAGGTGAGTATACACATGCACCAGTATTGGTAGGTGAGTATACACATGCACCAGTATTGGTAGGTGAGTATACACATGCACCAGTATTGGTAGGTGAGTACACACATGCACCAGTATATAATTTTTACAGTCTTTAGGTCTAGGGCTAGAATACTAGGGTTAGGATATTAGGGCTAGTGCTAGAATACTAGGGCTAGAATACTACCTAGGGTTAGGATATTAGGGCTAGGGAATACTAGGGTTAGAGAATACTAGTGCTAGGGAATACTAGCTTGGTGAAGGATTCATGCCACACTTCGGAGCTAGTGAACTGGAACCAAAACAGCATCTAGGTGTGCACACTGGAAGTGGAGGCTGGAACCAAACCAGCATCTAGGTGTGCATGTACTGTAAGTGAAGGCTGGAACCAAACCAGCATCTAGGTGTGCACACTGGAAGTGGAGGCTGGAACCAAACCAGCATCTAGGTGTGCACACTGGAAGTGGAGGCTGGAACCAAACCAGCATCTAGATGTGCATGTACTGTAAGTGAAGGCTGGAACCAAACCAGCATCTAGATGTGCATGTACTGTAAGTGAAGGCTGGAACCAAACCAGCATCTAGATGTGCATGTACTGTAAGTGAAGGCTGGAACCAAACCAGCATCTACATAGGTGTGCACACTGGAAGTGGAGGCTGGAACCAAACCAGCATCTAGGTGTGCACACTGGAAGTTGAGGCTGGAACCAAACCAGCATCTAGATGTGCATGTACTGTAAGTGAAGGCTGGAACCAAACCAGCATCTAGATGTGCATGTACTGTAAGTGAAGGCTGGAACCAAACCAGCATCTAGATGTGCATGTACTGTAAGTGAAGGCTGGAACCAAACCAGCATCTAGGTGTGCATGTACTGTAAGTGAAGGCTGGAACCAAACCAGCATCTACATAGGTGTGCACACTGGAAGTGGAGGCTGGAACCAAACCAGCATCTAGGTGTGCACACTGGAAGTTGAGGCTGGAACCAAACCAGCATCTAGATGTGCATGTACTGTAAGTGAAGGCTGGAACCAAACCAGCATCTACATAGGTGTGCACACTGGAAGTGGAGGCTGGAACCAAACCAGCATCTAGGTGTGCACACTGGAAGTGGAGGCTGGAACCAAACCAGCATCTAGATGTGCATGTACTGTAAGTGAAGGCTGGAACCAAACCAGCATCTAGGTGTGCATGTACTGTAAGTGAAGGCTGGAACCAAACCAGCATCTAGGTGTGCACATTGGAAGTGGAGGCTGGAACCAAACCAGCATCTAGGTGTGCACACTGGAAGTTGAGGCTGGAACCAAACCAGCATCTAGATGTGCATGTACTGTAAGTGAAGGCTGGAACCAACAGCATCTAGATGTGCATGTACTGTAAGTAAAGGCTGGAACCAAACCAGCATCTAGATGTGCACACTGGACAGAAGTAAAACATAGTGCTGGTATCCCAGCTACAGAGTGATGGTAACCTGGCAACAGAGTGCAGTACATAATGTTCATATATGCATGCCTTGCCCTGCATGCCTGAAATAGGTGGGCTGTGATTGTCTCTGATTAGTAGGACCTCTTTTTACAAACCAACCTAACCAGCCATCAGGACATTGCTATGAGATGAGACACTCATGGGGGACAAAAATGGAAATCTCAAATCTTTTGATCAGACTAACATATACATTTATATGCAAGAGAGGGAGAGTGATATATATCTAAGTGTGAGCATGTGCATTGATGGATAACGCTTCGAGCAAGTGCAGAACTGAGGTACAATGATAGATTACCACAGAGCCATCCGGGTTGGTGAAGATAGCCTTACAGGGGTGGTGTTGGAGAGAACCTTACACGGTGGTGCTGGAGAGAGCCTTCGGGGGTGGTGCTGGAGTGAGCCTTCAGGGGTGGTGGTGAAGATAGCTTTCCAGGTGGTGCTGGAGTGAGCCTTCAGGGGTGGTGGTGAAGATAGCCTTCCAGGGGTGGTGCTGGAGTGAGCCTTCAGGTGTGGTGCTGGAGTGAGCCTTCAGGGGTGGTGCTGGAGTGAGCCTTCCAGGGGTGGTGGTGAAGATAGCCTTCCGGGTGGTGCTGGAGAAAGCCTTGGGAGAGGGCCTTATAGGGGTGGGGTATTGGGTTGCATGTGATGACTAGACAGACGTATGGTACGTGTGGACGAGAGCTCTGCATTCTGCAAGGCTGTGTTAGTGGTGGTGTGGATATTCTGCAAGGCTGTGTAGTGGTGGTGTGCAAGGCTGTGTAGTGGTGGTGTGGAGTTAGTAAAATTCAATGACATTCTCAATAAAGAACAATTCTTGTAACCACATGATGTCAACTGAGAGTTCATTGAGTCCTACTCTAGTTATTAGCCTGTTGGTGTTGGGCACTCAAAAAGCTGTTATCACCCACTCTTGTTTAAGATGTCCTCCTAGTTTCTCACTGAGAAGTGCTTGTCTCGATGGTCTTGACAAGTGCATGCGTATTTGCTTCAGCGTCAAGGCAGTCATTTCACGCTACATTGAGCAGAACTTCACTTATGACTATGTCTGCTGTTAGCTACATTGAGCAGAACTTCACTTATGACTATGTCTGCTGTTAGCTACATTGAGCAGAACTTCACTTATGACTATGCCTGCTGTTAGCTACATTGAGCAGAACTTCACTTATGACTATGCCTGCTGTTAGCTACATTGAGCAGAACTTCACTTATGACTATGCCTGCTGTTAGCTACATTGAGCAGAACTTCACTTATGACTATGCCTGCTGTTAGCTACATTGAGCAGAACTTCACTTATGACTATGCCTGCTGTTAGCTACATTGAGCAGAACTTCACTTATGACTATGCCTGCTGTTAGCTACATTGAGCAGAACTTCACTTATGACTATGCCTGCTGTTAGCTACATTGAGCAGAACTTCACTTATGACTATGCCTGCTGTTAGCTACATTGAGCAGAATTTCACTTATGACTATGCCTGCTGTTAGCTACATTGAGCAGAACTTCACTTATGACTATGTCTGCTGTTGGCTACAATTATTGTTTGCCAATCTTGGTGCTCATTTGCAGGCACTTCTGTTGCTTTGCCTGGTCTTCTGGAAGCTGCTACTTTGCAGGGACTTCTTCACGGCTTGTGAAGTTCCAAATCACTTTCCAGCATACCCACCAACTGGACATCTGTGGAAGGTGCCAACAGCATGCAGGTTATTTTCACATCTGCCTTGTGGAGCTTTTTGAAGGATGTCCAAATGTGTTAGTAAATGATGAAAATACTTCATGAAGTAAACTTGTCGCAACGTGCTACACTTATTTAGTCCATCACGAGAGATTGCTTGTCATCTGTCTGGCTGGCCGGCTGGTCTCTCTTAGTCTGGCTGGCTGGCTGGTCTCTCTTAGTCTGGCTGGCCGGCTGGTCTCTCTTAGTCTGGCTGGCCGGCTGGCTGGCCTTTTCTTCTGTTGGTTCCAGTAACTCTAGCTCGCGGAGGGGGACTACATAAGTTTCTACATGTCCAACTCAGAGCTGTATACACATCAGCACATGCCATGTCTTGTTGCTATTCTTGACTATAACTAAGTCAGCCACAGCCCTGCAGGACAACTCCACCAACCAAACAGCAGATGTTTGGTTGGATGAGCCTCCTATTGATCTAGTAACAGTTCCCAAGAGATAAAACTCCACCAATCAAACAGCAGAACTGAGCACGGGCCATTCATTCTGCTCATAACCAGCACGTGCTTTAGTTACTCACTAGCTCAGCCTCTAACTAGTTGTGTTAGAGGTGTCTAGAACTAAAAAATTAGTTTTCACAAGTAGTGTGTGAGCTAAGAGATGGACATGTGTAGATCATGCAAGTAGTGTGTGAGCTAAGAGATGGACATGTGTAGATCATGCAAGTAGTGTGTGAGCTAAGACATGTGTAGATCATGCAAGTAGTGTGTGAGCTAAGACATGTGTAGATCATGCAAGTAGTGTGTGAGCTAAGAGATGGACATGTGTAGATCATGCAAGTAGTGTGTGAGCTAAGACATGTGTAGATCATGCAAGTAGTGTGTGAGCTAAGACATGTGTAGATCATGCAAGTAGTGTGTGAGCTAAGACATGTGTAGATCATGCAAGTAGTGTGTGAGCTAAGAGATGGACATGTGTAGATCATGCAAGTAGTGTGTGAGCTAAGATATGGACATGTGTAGATCATGCAAGTAGTGTGTGAGCTAAGACATGTGTAGATCATGCAAGTAGTGTGTGAGCTAAGACATGTGTAGATCATGCAAGTAGTGTGTGAGCTAAGACATGTGTAGATCATGCAAGTAGTGTGTGAGCTAAGACATGTGTAGATCATGCAAGTAGTGTATGAGCTAAGACATGTGTAGATCATGCAAGTAGTGTGTGAGCTAAGAGATGGACATGTTTAGATCATACAAGTAGTGTGTGAGCTAAGACATGTGTAGATCATGCAAGTAGTGTGTGAGCTAAGACATGTGTAGATCATGCAAGTAGTGTGTGAGCTAAGACATGTGTAGATCATGCAAGTAGTGTGTGAGCTAAGAGATGGACATGTGTAGATCATGCAAGTAGTGTGTGAGCTAAGACATGTTTAGATCATGCTAAGTTAACATCTCGGCTATGACTCACATCAACAGCTTCTTAGCTGCCGCCGAGTTTTGGCTGAAGTGTCCATATAGAGAGTCTAGCATACTCCCTGATAGGGACAGAGTGATGATAGAGTCTAGCGTACTCCCTGATAGGGACAGAGTGATGATAGAGTCTAGCGTACTCCCTGATAGGGACAGAGTGATGATAGAGTCTAGCGTACTCCCTGATAGGGACAGAGTGATGATAGAGTCTAGCATACTCCCTGATAGGGAAGTCTAGCGTACTCACATAGTGATGATAGTATTAGCAATGCTAGTGATGACTTTGTCTGACTTCTTTAGGGTCAGTGGTGGTGACACAAACAGCGGCACTACTCTGGACTGATGGTCGCTATCACCTGCAAGCTTCCAAACAGTTGGACCTTTCTCTATGGACACTCATGCACCAAGGTAACCCACCACTAGCCACCTGTAGCTATGGACACTCATGCACCAAGGTAACCCACCACTAGCCACCTGTAGCTGGGACACTCATGCACCAAGGTAACCCACCACTAGCCACCTGTAGCTATGGACACTCATGCACCAAGGTAACCCACCACTAGCCACCTGTAGCTGGGACACTCATGCACCAAGGTAACCCACCACTAGCCACCTGTAGCTGTGGGCACTCGTGCACCAAGGTAACCCACCACTAGCCACCTGTAGCTGTGGACACTCATGCACCAAGGTAACCCACCACTAGCCACCTGTAGCTGTGGACACTCATGCACCAAGGTAACCCACCACTAGCCACCTGTAGCTATGGACACTCATGCACCAAGGTAACCCACCACTAGCCACCTGTAGCTGTGGACACTCATGCACCAAGGTAACCCACCACTAGCCACCTGTAGCTATGGACACTCATGCACCAAGGTAACCCACCACTAGCCACCTGTAGCTGTGGGCACTCGTGCACCAAGGTAACCCACCACTAGCCACCTGTAGGTGTGGACACTCATGCACCAAGGTAACCCACCACTAGCCACCTGTAGCTGTGGACACTCATGCACCAAGGTAACCCACCACTAGCCACCTGTAGCTGGGACACTCATGCACCAAGGTAACCCACCACTAGCCACCTGTAGCTATGGACACTCATGCACCAAGGTAACCCACCACTAGCCACCTGTAGCTGGGACACTCATGCACCAAGGTAACCCACCACTAGCCACCTGTAGCTATGGACACTCATGCACCAAGGTAACCCACCACTAGCCACCTGTAGCTATGGACACTCGTGCACCAAGGTAACCCACCACTAGCCACCTGTAGCTATGGACACTCATGCACCAAGGTAGCCCACCACTAGCCACCTGTAGCTATGGACACTCATGCACCAAGGTAGCCCACCACTAGCCACCTGTAGCTGTGGACACTCATGCACCAAGGTAACCCACCACTAGCCACCTGTAGCTGTGGACACTCATGCACCAAGGTAACCCACCACTAGCCACCTGTAGCTATGGACACTCATGCACCAAGGTAACCCACCACTAGCCACCTGTAGCTGTGGACACTCATGCACCAAGGTAACCCACCACTAGCCACCTGTAGCTATGGACACTCATGCACCAAGGTAACCCACCACTAGCCACCTGTAGCTGGGACACTCATGCACCAAGGTAACCCACCACTAGCCACCTGTAGCTATGGACACTCATGCACCAAGGTAACCCACCACTAGCCACCACTAGCTATGGACACTCATGCACCAAGGTAACCCGCCACCTGTAGCTGTGGACACTCATGCACCAAGGTAACCCACCACTAGCCACCTGTAGCTGTGGACACTCATGCACCAAGGTAACCCACCACTAGCCACCTGTAGCTGGGACACTCATGCACCAAGGTAACCCACCACTAGCCACCTGTAGCTATGGACACTCATGCACCAAGGTAACCCACCACTAGCCACCTGTAGCTGTGGACACTCATGCACCAAGGTAACCCACCACTAGCCACCTGTAGCTATGGACACTCATGCACCAAGGTAACCCACCACTAGCCACCTGTAGCTGGGACACTCATGCACCAAGGTAACCCACCACTAGCCACCTGTAGCTGGGACACTCGTGCACCAAGGTAACCCACCACTAGCCACCTGTAGCTGGGACACTCGTGCACCAAGGTAACCCACCACTAGCCACCTGTAGCTGTGGGCACTCGTGCACCAAGGTAACCCACCACTAGCCACCTGTAGCTGTGGGCACTCGTGCACCAAGGTAACCCACCACTAGCCACCTGTAGCTGTGGACACTCATGCACCAAGGTAACCCACCACTAGCCACCTGTAGCTATGGACACTCATGCACCAAGGTAACCCACCACTAGCCACCTGTAGCTGGGACACTCATGCACCAAGGTAACCCACCACTAGCCACCTGTAGCTGGGACACTCGTGCACCAAGGTAACCCACCACTAGCCACCTGTAGCTGGGACACTCGTGCACCAAGGTAACCCACCACTAGCCACCTGTAGCTGTGGGCACTCGTGCACCAAGGTAACCCACCACTAGCCACCTGTAGCTGTGGGCACTCGTGCACCAAGGTAACCCACCACTAGCCACCTGTAGCTGTGGGCACTCATGCACCAAGGTAACCCACCACTAGCCACCTGTAGCTGTGGACACTCATGCACCAAGGTAACCCACCACTAGCCACCTGTAGCTGTGGACACTCATGCACCAAGGTAACCCACCACTAGCCACCTGTAGCTGGGACACTCATGCACCAAGGTAACCCACCACTAGCCACCTGTAGCTGTGGACACTCATGCACCAAGGTAACCCACCACTAGCCACCTGTAGCTGGGACACGCATGCACCAAGGTAACCCACCACTAGCCACCTGTAGCTGGGACACTCATGCACCAAGGTAACCCACCACTAGCCACCTGTAGCTATGGACACTCATGCACCAAGGTAACCCACCACTAGCCACCTGTAGCTGTGGGCACTCATGCACCAAGGTAACCCACCACTAGCCACCTGTAGCTGTGGACACTCATGCACCAAGGTAACCCACCACTAGCCACCTGTAGCTGGGACACTCATGCACCAAGGTAACCCACCACTAGCCACCTGTAGCTATGGACACTCATGCACCAAGGTAACCCACCACTAGCCACCTGTAGCTGTGGGCACTCATGCACCAAGGTAACCCACCACTAGCCACCTGTAGCTGGGAAACTCATGCACCAAGGTAACCCACCACTAGCCACCTGTAGGTGTGGACACTCATGCACCAAGGTAACCCACCACTAGCCACCTGTAGCTATGGACACTCATGCACCAAGGTAACCCACCACTAGCCACCTGTAGCTGTGGACACTCATGCACCAAGGTAACCCACCACTAGCCACCTGTAGCTGTGGACACTCATGCACCAAGGTAACCCACCACTAGCCACCTGTAGCTGTGGACACTCATGCACCAAGGTAACCCACCACTAGCCACCTGTAGCTGGGACACTCATGCACCAAGGTAACCCACCACTAGCCACCTGTAGCTATGGACACTCATGCACCAAGGTAACCCACCACTAGCCACCTGTAGCTGTGGACACCCATGCACCAAGGTAACCCACCACTAGCCACCTGTAGCTGTGGACACTCATGCACCAAGGTAACCCACCACTAGCCACCTGTAGGTGTGGACACTCATGCACCAAGGTAACCCACCACTAGCCACCTGTAGCTGTGGACACTCATGCACCAAGGTAACCCACCACTAGCCACCTGTAGCTATGGACACTCATGCACCAAGGTAACCCACCACTAGCCACCTGTAGCTATGGACACTCATGCACCAAGGTAACCCACCACTAGCCACCTGTAGCTGGGACACTCATGCACCAAGGTAACCCACCACTAGCCACCTGTAGCTGTGGACACTCATGCACCAAGGTAACCCACCACTAGCCACCTGTAGCTATGGACACCCATGCACCAAGGTAACCCACCACTAGCCACCTGTAGCTGGGACACTCATGCACCAAGGTAACCCACCACTAGCCACCTGTAGGTGTGGACACTCATGCACCAAGGTAACCCACCACTAGCCACCTGTAGCTGGGACACTCATGCACCAAGGTAACCCACCACTAGCCACCTGTAGCTGTGGACACCCATGCACCAAGGTAACCCACCACTAGCCACCTGTAGCTGTGGGCACTCATGCACCAAGGTAACCCACCACTAGCCACCTGTAGGTGTGGACACTCATGCACCAAGGTAACCCACCACTAGCCACCTGTAGCTGTGGACACTCATGCACCAAGGTAACCCACCACTAGCCACCTGTAGCTGGGACACTCATGCACCAAGGTAACCCACCACTAGCCACCTGTAGCTGGGACACTCATGCACCAAGGTAACCCACCACTAGCCACCTGTAGGTGTGGACACTCATGCACCAAGGTAACCCACCACTAGCCACCTGTAGCTGTGGACACTCATGCACCAAGGTAACCCACCACTAGCCACCTGTAGCTGTGGACACTCATGCACCAAGGTAACCCACCACTAGCCACCTGTAGCTGTGTACACTCATGCACCAAGGTAACCCACCACTAGCCACCTGTAGCTGGGACACTCATGCACCAAGGTAACCCACCACTAGCCACCTGTAGCTGTGTACACTCATGCACCAAGGTAACCCACCACTAGCCACCTGTAGCTATGGACACTCATGCACCAAGGTAACCCACCACTAGCCACCTGTAGCTGTGGACACTCATGCACCAAGGTAACCCACCACTAGCCACCTGTAGCTGGGACACTCATGCACCAAGGTAACCCACCACTAGCCACCTGTAGCTGTGGACACTCATGCACCAAGGTAACCCACCACTAGCCACCTGTAGCTGTGGACACTCATGCACCAAGGTAACCCACCACTAGCCACCTGTAGCTGGGACACTCATGCACCAAGGTAACCCACCACTAGCCACCTGTAGCTGTGGACACTCATGCACCAAGGTAACCCACCACTAGCCACCTGTAGCTGGGACACTCATGCACCAAGGTAACCCACCATAAGCCAGTCGCTCCCACCCCTCATAGATAAGCAGGTGTGAGTACACACACACCTTCACCTCATCACAAGCAGTAAAAAAAGGTTGCTCGACTTCTCTAATTCTCAATAGAAACATCTACTAATTGACATATGCAAGATTCTTGTTGGTGGCTTTCGTGGCAGAGTGATTCGGTAAGGGAGTGGCTCTAGGTTGTCTTCACTGTGTGGGTGTGGTGAAGACCTCTGAAGCACATGTGGTGTTTGTTGATCCATCATGTTTGTGTCTGTGCAGGTAATGAAGGCGTGCTCTCTCTGAAGGAGTGGCTTGCTCAGAACATTCCTAAAGGAGAGCTCATTGGCTACGACCCTAATCTGACCTCACACGAGATATTCAAGCAATATTCCAAGGTCAGCAAGTGTGTGTTGGGAACGGCTGCGTACCCTCCCTGACCTCAGTGAACCTTGCCCTCGCCCACACCATTTGAACCTTGCCCTCGCCCACACCATGTGAACCTTTGCAACTCTTGTCCTCAGTATTGAGTTGAACAGAGTGTTAATCAAGTTACTTGGAGGTATGCATGTGTGTGTGTGATACCCTCCGACATACATGTATGATACGAGCAGCTATGACTAGATGCAAGCTCCTCCTCCTGTAATGACCCCACCCCTATGTCTGATACGAGCAGCTATGACTAGATGCAAGCTCCTCCTCCTGTAATGACCCCACCCCTATGTCTGATACGAGCAGCTATGACTAGATGCAAGCTCCTCCTCCTGTAATGACCTCACCCCTATGTCTGATACAAGCAGCTATGACTAGATGCAAGCTCCTCCTCCTGTAATGACCTCACCCCTATGTCTGATGCGAGCAGCTATGACTAGATGCAAGCTCCTCCTCCTGTAATGACCTCACCCCTATGTCTGATACAAGCAGCTATGACTAGATGCAAGCTCCTCCTCCTGTAATGACCTCACCCCTATGTCTGATGCGAGCAGCTATGACTAGATGCAAGTTCCTCCTCCTGTAATGACCTCACCCCTGTCTGATACGAGCAGCTATGACTAGATGCAAGCTCCTCCTCCTGTAATGACCTCACCCCTATGTCTGATGCGAGCAGCTATGACTAGATGCAAGCTCCTCCTCCTGTAATGACCTCACCCCTATGTCTGATACGAGCAGCTATGACTAGATGCAAGCTCCTCCTCCTGTAATGACCTCACCCCTGTCTGATACAAGCAGCTATGACTAGATGCAAGCTCCTCCTCCTGTAATGACCCCACCCCTATGTCTGATACAAGCAGCTATGACTAGATGCAAGCTCCTCCTCCTGTAATGACCTCACCCCTATGTCTGATACGAGCAGCTATGACTAGATGCAAGCTCCTCCTCCTGTAATGACCTCACCCCTATGTCTGATACGAGCAGCTATGACTAGATGCAAGCTCCTCCTCCTGTAATGACCTCCCCCCTATGTCTGATACAAGCAGCTATGACTAGATGCAAGCTCCTCCTCCTGTAATGACCTCACCCCTATGTCTGATACGAGCAGCTATGACTAGATGCAAGCTCCTCTGTAATGACCTCACTCTGGGGTTCAGTACTGATATTGGGTTGCTGTCAAGTGCTGGCCAAGTATTATTTAATTCTTGCCCCACCCACCCTGACGTCCCAGGAGTTGGAGGAAGGTTGTGGAGGAACTCTAACTGCTGTGCACCACAACCTAGTGGACATGGTATGGGCGCACAGACCTCCTTCTCCAACCAGTGACCTCATCTTTTTGTCTCTGCAATATGCAGGTACATGTATGTACACATTTGTAGGTGTGAGGGGTATACTAATACATGTGTAGGTGTGAGGGGTATACTAATACATGTGTAGGTGTGAGGGGTGTACTAATACATGTGTAGGTGTAATTCATGTGTAGGTGTGAGGGTTGTAATGATACATGTATAGGTATGACTTACACATGTATAGGTGTGGTGTGTACTTATAATGTATAGGTGTGAGGTGTGTACGTACACCTGTATAGGTGTGAGTTGTGTACTTATACATTATAGGTGTGAGGTGTGTACTTACACATGTATAGGTGTGGTGTGTACTTATACATGTATAGGTGTGTGGTGTGTACTAACACCTGCATAGGTGTGAGGTGTGCACTTATACATGTGTGAGGTTGTATAGGTGTGAGGTTGTGTAGATACACATGTATAGGTGTGAGGTGTGTACTTATAATGTATAGGTGTGAGGTGTATACTTATACATGTATAGGTGTGGTGTGTAGGTGTGAGGTGTGTACTAACACCTGTATAGGTGTGAGGTGTGTACTTATAATGTATAGGTGTGAGGTGTGTACTTACACATGTATAGGTGTGGTGTGTACTTATACATGTATAGGTGTGAGGTGTGCACTAATACATGTATAGGTGTGAGGTGTGTACTTACACATGTATAGGTGTGAGGTGTGTACTTACACATGTATAGGTGTGAAGTGTGTACTTATACATGTGTAGGTGTGAAGTGTGTACTAATACATGTGTAGGTGTGAGGTGTGCACTAATACATGTATAGGTGTGAGGTGCGTACTTGCACATCACATGTGTAGGTGAGGTGCGTGCTTGCACATGTGTATGGTTACATGTGTAAGATGTGAGGAGACATCTGCACATGTGTTATATACAGGCCGGGAATGGCAGGAGAAGGTGGAGGATGTGAGGAAAGAGATGATGAAGAAAAACTCTACTCTGCTGCTGGTGACTGCCCTGGATGAGGTGGCATGTGAGTGCACACCTGCACCAGCACACTAGTCACACCAGCACACTAGTCACAGGGTGTGCTCTCTCTGTTTCCACAGGGCTCTTCAATATCCGAGGCGGGGACATCACTTATAACCCAGTGTTCTTTGCATATGCAATTGTCACCAAGACAGACGTCAGGTATGGAAGTTCATTGGTTGGTTGCTAGTTTGCGCTGTTTGTTCAACGTGCATCATGGCTTGCTCTACACCCTCCACAACATGCATGGCTTGCTCTACACCCTCCACAACATGCATGGCTTGCTCTACACCCTCCACAACATGCATGACTTGCTCTACACCCTCCACAACATTCATGGCTTACTCTACACCCTCCACAACATGCATGGCTTGCTCTACACCCTACACAACATGCATGGCTTACTCTACACCCTCCACAACATGCATGGCTTGCTCTACACCCTCGACAACATGCATGGCTTGCTCTACACCCTCCACAACATGCATGGCTTGCTCTACACCCTCCACAACATGCATGGCTTGCTCTACACCCTCCACAACATGCATGGTTGCTCTACACCCTCCACAACATGCATGACTTACTCTACACCCTGCACAACATGCATGGCTTGCTCTACACCCTCCACAACATGCATGGCTTGCTCTACACCCTCCACAACATGCATGGCTTGCTCTACACCCACCACAACATGCATGGCATGCTCTACACCCTCCACAACATGCATGGCATGCTTTACACCCTCCACAACATGCATGACTTGCTCTACACCCTGCACAACATGCATGGCATGCTCTACACCCTCCACAACATGCATGGCTTGCTCTACACCCTCCACAACATGCATGGCTTGCTCTACACCCACCACAACATGCATGGCATGCTCTACACCCTGCACAACATGCATGACTTGCTCTACACCCTGCACAACATGCATGACTTGCTCTACACCCTGCACAACATGCATGGCTTGCTCTACACCCTGCACAACATGCATGGCATGCTCTACACCCTCCAGACTCTATATTGGTGAGGAGCGCCTCAAGCTGCCGTCCCTGATGGAGCACCTAAAAGGCGTGAAACTCCTTCCTTATTTGGAAGTATTTGCAGATCTTAAAGAACTCATAAAAAGCGCTAATGGCCAAAAGATTTGGATTAGTGATTTCTCCTCTCAAGTGTTTGTCGGGTGTGTCCCGAGAGGCGAGCGATGCTCCCAACTTTCTCCGATACAACTTCTCAAGGCCATCAAGAACGAGACAGAAATTGCAGGGATGAAGAACTGCCATGTTAGCATTTTCACTTGCCAGCGGTCCCAGCCAAGCAGGTGATCCCTTGTTGCCCGTTGCAGGTTCGAGATTCGGCCGCACTTTGCGAGTATTTGTGCTGGCTGGAAGAAGAGGTACCTAAAGGCAAACTTAACGAAGTCACGGCTGCCAACAAGCTGGACGGCTTGAGGAGGTGAGTGGGTTCATCCTCTGCACATGCTTATCAATCAGTTTTTAATTGCAGGGACTTGCCCAACTACGTATCCTTGAGTTTCTCCACCATATCTGGCTCTGGTCCAAATGGAGCCATCATCCACTATGAACCCCGCAGCTGCACTGCACGTGCTCTGTCCACCAAGGAGCTGTACCTGTGCGACTCCGGAGGCCAGTATCTGGATGGCACAACCGATGTCACAAGAACAGTGACATTCGGGACGCCCTCTGACAAAGAGAAGGTAGGTTCCCGTACTCCAAGCTAGGCCAGTCATTGGTCCCCGCACTCCAAGCTAGGCCAGTCGTCATAGGTCCCCGCACTCCAAGCTAGGCCAGTCATAGGTCCCTGCACTCCAAGCTAGGCCAGTCATAGGTCCCCCCACTCCAAGCTAGGCCAGTCTCATAGGTCCCTGCACTCGAAGCTAGGCCAGTCATAGGTCCCTGCACTCCAAGCTAGGCCAGTCATAGGTCCCCGCACTCCAAGCTAGGCCAGTCATTGGTCCCCCCACTCCAAACTAGGCCAGTCATAGGTCCCTGCACTCCAAGCTAGGCCAGTCATTGGTCCCTGCACTCCAAGCTAGGCCAGTCATAGGTCCCTGCACTCCAAGCTAGGCCAGTCATTGGTCCCCGCACTCCAAGCTAGGCCAGTCATTAGGTCCCCGCACTCCAAGCTAGGCCAGTCATAGGTCCCTGCACTCCAAGCTAGGCCAGTCATAGGTCCCCGCACTCCAAGCTAGGCCAGTCATAGGTCCCCCCACTCCAAGCTAGGCCAGTCATAGGTCCCCCCACTCCAAGCTAGGCCAGTCATAGGTCCCCCCACTCCAAGCTAGGCCAGTCATAGGTCCCTGCACTCCAAGCTAGGCCAGTCATAGGTCCCCCCCACTCTAAGCTAGGCCAGTCATAGCTCCCCGCACTCCAAGCTAGGCCAGTCATAGGTCCCTGCACTCCAAGCTAGGCCAGTCATAGCTCCCCGCACTCCAAGCTAGACCAGTCATAGGTCCCTGCACTCCAAGCTAGGCCAGTCATAGGTCCCTGCACTCCAAGCTAGGCCAGTCATAGGTCCCCCCACTCCAAGCTAGGCCAGTCATAGGTCCCCCCACTCCAAGCTAGGCCAGTCATAGGTCCCTGCACTCCAAGCTAGGCCAGTCATAGGTCCCCGCACTCCAAGCTAGGCCAGTCATAGGTCCCCGCACTCCAAGCTAGGCCAGTCATAGGTCCCCCCACTCCAAGCTAGGCCAGTCATAGGTCCCCCCACTCCAAGCTAGGCCAGTCATAGGTCCCTGCACTCCAAGCTAGGCCAGTCATAGGTCCCTGCACTCCAAGCTAGGCCAGTCATAGGTCCCCGCACTCCAAGCTAGGCCAGTCATAGGTCCCTGTACTCCAAGCTAGGCCAGTCATAGGTCCCCGCACTCCAAGCTAGGCCAGTCATAGGTCCCTGCACTCCAAGCTAGGCCAGATAGGTCCCCGCACTCCAAGCTAGGCCAGTCATAGGTCCCCACACTCCAAGCTAGGCCAGTCATAGGTCCCTGCACTCCAAGCTAGGCCAGTCATAGGTCCCCCCACTCCAAGCTAGGCCAGTCATAGGTCCCCGCACTCCAAGCTAGGTCAGTCATATGTAGGTCCCCGCACTCCAAGCTAGACCAGTCATAGGTCCCCCCACTCCAAGCTAGGCCAGTCATAGGTCCCCCCACTCCAAGCTAGGCCAGTCATTGGTCCCCCCACTCCAAGCTAGGCCAGTCATAGGTCCCCCCACTCCAAGCTAGGCCAGTCATAGGTCCCCCCACTCCAAGCTAGGCCAGTCATAGGTCCCTGCACTCCAAGCTAGGCCAGTCATTGGTCCCCGCACTCCAAGCTACTGTAGGCCAGTCATAGGTCCCCCCACTCCAAGCTAGGCCAGTCATAGGTCCCCGCACTCCAAGCTAGGCCAGTCATAGGTCCCCCCACTCCAAGCTAGGCCAGTCATAGGTCCCCCCACTCCAAGCTAGGCCAGTCATAGGTCCCTGCACTCCAAGCTAGGCCAGTCATAGGTCCCCCCACTCCAAGCTAGGCCAGTCATAGGTCCCCCCACTCCAAGCTAGGCCAGTCATAGGTCCCCCCACTCCAAGCTAGGCCAGTCATAGGTCCCTGCACTCCAAGCTAGGCCAGTCATAGGTCCCTGCACTCCAAGCTAGGCCAGTCATAGGTCCCTGCACTCCAAGCTAGGCCAGTCATTGGTCCCTGCACTCCAAGCTAGGCCAGTCATAGGTCCCCCCACTCCAAGCTAGGCCAGTCATAGGTCCCTGCACTCCAAGCTAGGCCAGTCATAGGTCCCCCCACTCCAAGCTAGGCCAGTCATAGGTCCCTGCACTCCAAGCTAGGCCAGTCATTGGTCCCTGCACTCCAAGCTAGGCCAGTCATAGGTCCCCCCACTCCAAGCTAGGACAGTCATAGGTCCCTGCACTCCAAGCTAGGCCAGTCATAGGTCCCTGCACTCCAAGCTAGGCCAGTCATAGGTCCCTGCACTCCAAGCTAGGCCAGTCATTGGTCCCTGCACTCCAAGCTAGGCCAGTCATAGGTCCCCCCACTCCAAGCTAGGCCAGTCATAGGTCCCCCCACTCCAAGCTAGGCCAGTCATAGGTCCCTGCACTCCAAGCTAGGCCAGTCATAGGTCCCCGCACTCCAAGCTAGGCCAGTCATAGGTCCCCGCACTCCAAGCTAGGCCAGTCATATGTAGGTCCCCCCACTCCAAGCTAGGCCAGTCATACACTGTAGGTCCCCCCACTCCAAGCTAGGCCAGTCATAGCTCCCCGCACTCCAAGCTAGGCCAGTCATAGGTCCCTGCACTCCAAGCTAGGCCAGTCATAGGTCCCCCCCACTCCAAGCTAGGCCAGTCATAGGTCCCCCCACTCCAAGCTAGGCCAGTCATAGGTCCCTGCACTCCAAGCTAGGCCAGTCATAGCTCCCCGCACTCCAAGCTAGGCCAGTCATAGGTCCCCCCACTCCAAGCTAGGCCAGTCATAGGTCCCTGCACTCCAAGCTAGGCCAGTCATAGGTCCCTGCACTCCAAGCTAGGCCAGTCATAGCTCCCCGCACTCCAAGCTAGGCCAGTCATAGGTCCCTGCACTCCAAGCTAGGCCAGTCATAGCTCCCCGCACTCCAAGCTAGGCCAGTCATAGGTCCCCCCACTCCAAGCTAGGCCAGTCATAGGTCCCCGCACTCCAAGCTAGGCCAGTCATAGGTCCCTGCACTCCAAGCTAGGCCAGTCATAGGTCCCTGCACTCCAAGCTAGGCCAGTCATAGGTCCCCGCACTCCAAGCTAGGCCAGTCATTGGTCCCCGTACTCCAAGCTAGGCCAGTCATAGGTCCCCGCACTCCAAGCTAGGCCAGTCATAGGTCCCCCCACTCCAAGCTAGGCCGGTCATAGGTCCCCGCACTCCAAGCTAGGCCAGTCATAGGTCCCCGCACTCCAAGCTAGGCCAGTCATAGGTCCCCGCACTCCAAGCTAGGCCAGTCATAGGTCCCTGCACTCCAAGCTAGGCCAGTCATAGGTCCCTGCACTCCAAGCTAGGCCAGTCATAGGTCCCTGCACTCCAAGCTAGGCCAGTCATAGGTCCCTGCACTCCAAGCTAGGCCAGTCATTGGTCCCCGCACTCCAAGCTAGGCCAGTCATAGGTCCCCGCACTCCAAGCTAGGCCAGTCTCATAGGTCCCTGCACTCCAAGCTAGGCCAGTCATAGGTCCCTGCACTCCAAGCTAGGCCAGTCATAGGTCCCCCCACTCCAAACTAGGCCAGTCTCATGGTGCCTGCTGTTGTACAGGAATGCTTTACTTTAGTCCTGAAGGGACACATCTCTCTCTGCACATCTATCTTCCCCGACAAAACCTTGGGCAACCAACTGGATGCTCTCGCTCGGCACGCCCTGTGGCAGCGTGGATTGGATTACAAGCACGGCACAGGACATGGGGTGGGGGCATTCCTCAATGTGCACGAAGGCCCGCATGGAATTGGAAAGGGACGCACTTACCTAAAACCACTGCAAGCTGGCATGTTTGTAACTGATGGTGTGTGTGTGTGTGGTGTGTGTGTGTGTGTGTGCTGATACTGCCATTTCCCCACAGAGCCTGGCTATTATGAAGATAACGTGTTTGGCATAAGAATAGAAAATGTGGAACTGGTCAAGCGTGTGGAGAGCAAATATCACTTCAGTGACGTGGACTACTTGAGCATGGAGCCTGTAACACTGGTTAGTGTTTAATTAAGTTGTGTTAGTGACGAGGACTACTTGAGCATGGAGCCTGTAACACTGGTTAGTGTTTAATTAAGTTGCGTTAGTGACGTGGACTACTTGAGCATGGAGCCTGTAACACTGGTTAGTATTTAATTAAGTTGTGTTAGTGATGTGAGCATGGAGCCAGTAACACTGGTTAGTATTTAATTAAGTTGTGTTAGTGACGTGGACTACTTGAGCATGGAGCCAGTGACACTGGTTAGTGTTTAATTAAGTTGTGTTAGTGACGAGGACTACTCGAGCATCGAGCATGGAGCCTGTAACACTGGTTAGTGTTTAATTAAGTTGTGTTAGTGACGTGGACTACTTGAGCATGGAGCCTGTGACACTGGTTAGTATTTAATTAAGTTGTGTTAGTGACGTGAGCATGGAGCCAGTAACACTGGTTAGTATTTAATTAAGTTGTGTTAGTGACGTGGACTACTTGAGCATGGAGCCAGTGACACTGGTTAGTGTTTAATTAAGTTGTGTTAGTGACGAGGACTACTCGAGCATGGAGCCTGTAACACTGGTTAGTATTTAAGTGTTAGTAACATTGACTACTTGAGCACAAGTTGTGAAGATGCCAACTGATGTCAGCACATAACCTCTGTAGGTGCCCATTCAGCAGAAAATGGTGGACACCTCTTTATTGACCCCCGATGAGGTGAGTATCAACCCCCACTCGTATTAGAATATTATGCACAGATCTTGCTTGCACCTGTAGCTGGCTTGGTTGGACCAGTACCACAGCAGGTGCCGGTCTGAGGTCGGCAAGTACCTCATGGACACTGGCAAACCTCAAATAGCTGAATGGCTGAAGAGACAAACAGAACCGATCAAGTGAACTCTGAACCACAACGAACATTGTAATGAGCATAGTTTAAGGGTTATGTCATTGTTCAGACAGGGGTGTGGCCGTTGCTGCTTCCATCTCATTTGATATTTCCACATCCTTGGCAACCTGCACACAAACATACGGTAAAAAGTGACTCGTGAATAATTCTACCACAAAACTGTATTTAAAGTGCACTCATAAAACTTGATATAAAATGCAGTCATGACTATTTTCATACGCCAACAAAGTTGGGTACATTGTCAACATGGCAGCTCTAGTAGAGCTAGTTGTCACCATGCTAGCTGTTGACCTCCTCCCACAAGCGAAGGCCCCTCCACAAGCAGAGGCTCCCTCACAAGCAGAGGCCCTCAGAACACATCAGACATGACATCAGATGAAGAAAATATTTCTAGCTTCCCCCAACCTGCAGACATCTTCAAATACCCAAACAACATCATTAAGTCCTACAAAAATTGGAGAAGCTGCTTCAAATGGTTCATGCGGGAGAAGGTAGAACACTTTTCATTTATTGATTTCATTTATTGATTTCATTTACATCAATAAAAATAAAAAGACATTTCAACTGTATCAGACGACCCTTTACCATTTCAAACCGCACAAAGTCCCACCATTTTACAAAGTATATGCATGTCCAGAGGGTGTCTAGCAGACCAGTGTGTGTGTGTTAGACATGATTTCAATGGTCTAGAGTGGCTAAGAGGGTGTCTAGCAGACTAGTGTGTGTGTTAGACATGATTTCAATGGTCTAGAGTGGCTAACTGGTTTGGGTTTGTGCTTCCTTGGACAGGCTATATAGTTGCCTGTGGTACAAGGCAGGAGGAAACCAAACAGACTTCAGCATTACTGACTCCTTACAAACACCTTTCCCCTTGTTGTGTGGGTTACATTCACACGTCAGCACGTGCCATCTTCAGCTACAGCCTCGGGCAAGGACTTCAGCTACAGCCTCGGGTACGCCCAAGCCAGGACCCGAAGTGAGTTGCTCAGAAGAACTCCATGATTGACCCAACATAGCAGATGTTATTCCGTGCCATATTTACTACAGTACACCCTAGCCCTAGCCCTAGCCCACACTTGCTTTGTTCACTTCGACAAACTTACCCCCCTGATGAGCCTAACCCACCCAATCACTTATCATCCTGATGACCTTTACCCTCCCCATGACCTTTACCCTTCTAATGACCCTTGCCCACCCAATGACCCTCAAGGCTGGTTCACATATAACAGATGGGAATCTTTTTCTGTTGCGCAATCCGCTCCATCAGGCTACATGCTTCACAATGTTGCATTTGGGTATATGTTTGAACTGTGGACCTAACTAAATGACTGGGAGTACTAGAAGTGAAGATTGATTTTTCCATAAGTCCTTAAAACTCCTCATTATCTGATTATATCAATTAGCAACTATTGGAGGGGGTGTATATACATCAATTAGCAATTATTGGAGGCGATGTATATACATCAATTAGCAACTATTGGAGGGGATGTATATACATCAATTAGCAATTATTGGAGGCGATGTATATACATCAATTAGCAACTATTGGAGGGGATGTATATACATCAATTAGCAACTATTGGAGGGGGTGTATATACATCAATTAGCAATTATTGGAGGGGGTGTATATACATCAATTAGCAACTATTGGAGGGGGTGTATATATATATATCAATTAGCTACTATTGGAAGGGGTGTATATATACATCAATTAGCAACTATTGGAGGCGATGTATATACATCAATTAGCAACTATTGGAGGGGGTGTATATATATCAATTAGGAGGGGGTGTATATACATCAATTAGCAACTATTGGAGGGGGTGTATATATATCAATTAGCTACTATTGGAGGGGGTGTATATACATCAATTAGCAACTATTGGAGGAGGCTACATCTCAGCTCTCTCAGCTCTCACATTTAACAGATCATATCAACTACAAGATTAAGACAAGAACTCTCACCCACTTAGAAACTGAACAAGTCACTCTTGGCATTATTATTCTCATTGGCTCCCAAGGCTAAGGAATGCTCTCCAGGTACATCGATTATCATCATTACATCTCCATCAAAGTGAAAAGTCTAACTTCATTAGCAACTTCTCTTCACACGCTGCGTCCCATCTCTTCATGTGCTCCTGTACTAGATTAGTGCCTACTCCAACACTCCTAATTGCTCTACTTCATAACCACCTACAGTGTAACACTTATGTGTGCCTGTGTGGGCGGGTCAATTAATCTCCTCACCTGTCAGGATGTGGTTCTCATCATGTGGTGGATTGGGAGACATAACAAGCTCACCGAGTCTTGGCATCTTGTTCCTGATGAGGCTTGAGCATCTAGCCAAACGATGGTCTATTCTAGAACCTCTTTTTCATTTTCACAGACAGCCATTGCAACTTAGCTCTCTCTCTCCAAACTCTAAACTAGTTGTGTGCTGACAGTATTGTTCTTTATAGACCAACAACCAGAGTGACAGCAATGTCTCCCCACTTGTTCTTTATAGGCATCTCTAACCAGTGATAACAAAGCCTCCCCACTTGTTCTTTATAGACATCTCTAACCAGTGACAGCAATGTCTCCCCACTTGTTCTTTATAGGCATCTCTAACCAGTGACAACAAGGCCTCTCCACTTGTTCTTTATAGACATCTCTAACCAGTGACAACAAAGCCTCCCCACTTGTTCTTTATAGACATCTCTAACCAGTGACAACAAAGCCTCCCCACTTGTTCTTTATAGACATCTCTAACCAGTGACAACAAGGCCTCTCCACTTGTTCTTTATAGACATCTCTAACCAGTGACAGCAATGTCTCCCCACTTGTTCTTTATAGACATCTCTAACCAGTGACAACAAGGCCTCTCCACTTGTTCTTTATAGACATCTCTAACCAGCGACAACAAGGCCTCCCCACTTGTTCTTTATAGACATCTCTAACCAGTGACAACAATGTCTCCCCACTTGTTCTTTATAGACATCTCTAACCAGTGACAGCAAGGCCTCCCCACTTGTTCTTTATAGACATCTCTAACCAGTGACAACAAAACCTCCCCACTTGTTCTTTATAGACATCTCTAACCAGTGACAACAAGGCCTCCCCATTTGTTCTTTATAGACATCTCTAACCAGTGACAGCAATGTCTCCCCACTTGTTCTTTATAGACATCTCTAACCAGTGACAACAAGGCCTCTCCACTTGTTCTTTATAGACATCTCTAACCAGTGACAACAAAGCCTCCCCACTTGTTCTTTATAGACATCTCTAACCAGTGACAGCAAGGCCTCCCCACTTGTTCTTTATAGACCCATCTCTAACAGCGACAACAAGGCCCTCCAAGCCGATGTTGACATGCTGAGGATTGCCTCAGCTAAGTTAATATTTCCTTCTTGTTTTTTCCTGTAAACAATCTCGCCCAATGCTTCATTATTCCTGAAGTATTGCCCACATCTTTCTCATCTTTCTTATCTTTCTCATCTTCTCAGTCGTCATTTCCAATGATCACAAATGGACTTGCATTTCATAAGATCTGCAGGAGGGCTTAGAAGCGTGCTCTACACAGAGTTGTCGGCCATTCTTCCTGGAGTGAGGTCGCACCTTTAAGACGGTTGTTCTTGTAATCTTGGAGTACATGTATATGCTGTTGTGTAATCTAGGATCCTTCTGCTGTAGCAAGGATGCGCTCTGTGAACTGATTCTGGTAATCAGAATAAAATTCACACCTTACTCAACCCGTTTTCCCGTTTTCTCGTCGGATACATAAGTTGATGCTCCTCCCATTTCAACCCCCCGCCCCCCCCCAGGGGGCTTTCATTCCCTTGCACTAATCTCTCACTTTGTTCAAACAAACTCTTTTGCACCTCATCCTTCTCGACTGATGCAGTTAATCTGTGGAAAGTCTTCCTAATAATGCTTCTGCTCCTACTAATTTAGTTTTAAATGTTCGTTGTCTCTAATAATGTTTCTGCTCCTACTAATTTAGTTTTAAATGTTCAGTCTCTAATAATGCTTCTGCTCCTACTAATTTCTGCTCCTACTAATTTAGTTTTAAATGTTCAGTCTCTAATAATGCTTCTGCTCCTACTAATTTAGTTTTAAATGTTCAGTCTCTAATAATGTTTCTGCTCCTACTAATTTAGTTTTAAATGTTCGTTGTCTCTAATAATGTTTCTGCTCCTACTAATTTAGTTTTAAATGTCTAATAATGCTTCTGCTCCTACTAATTTTCTGCTCCTACTAATTTAGTTTTAAATGTTCATCACCGTCTCTAATGTTTCTGCTCGTACTAATTTAGTTTTAAATGTTCGCTGTCTCTAATGTTTCTGCTACTACTAATTTAGTTTTGTCTCTAATGTTTCTGCTCTGCTCCTACTAATTTAGTTTTAAATGTTCGCTGTCTCTAATATTTCTGTTAGTTTTAAATGTTCGCTGTCTCTAATTTTCTGCTCCTACTAATTTAGTTTTAAATATTCGCTCTCTCTAATAATGTTTCTGCTCCTACTAATTTAGTTTTAACCCTCTCACCGGCATAAGCGCCTGTAGGCGCGAAATGGTATTACTGCTACTAAAAAAATTATAAAAAATTAACCGTTCACTAAAAAAATATATATATATATATTTTCGCATAGTTAAAGCTTTGCTCTATGACAAATTAAAATATAACGTATGTATAACGTCGGTAACCATGAAAAACGTGACGTCAAACTTCACTTCCGGTTTTGGAATATAGATGTCAGTTCGAGATGATGTCAGCTTTTTTATGATGATTTTGGCCTTTCCAAGAGTGATAGCTCTTAAGAAGATAAAGAAAATACTGACTAGATCGGCTACAGGAACACACACCCACAGGCATGCAAGGATAGGACAGGTGCATCAGGAACCCGCCCCCACAGGCATGCAAGGACAGGACAGGTGCATCAGGAACCCGCCCCCACAGGCATGCAAGGACAAGACAGGTGCATCAGGAACACGCCCCCACAGGCATGCAGGACAGGACAGGTGCATCAGGAACCCGCCCCCACAGGCATGCAAGGACTGGACAGGTACATCAGGAACCCGCCCCCACAGGCATGCAGGACAGGACAGGTGCATCAGGAACCCGCCCCCACAGGCATGCAAGGACAGGACAGGTGCATCAGGAACACGCCCCCACAGGCATGCAGGACAGGACAGGTGCATCAGGAACACACACCCACAGACATGCAAGGGTGCATCAGGAACACGCCCCCACAGGCATGCAAGGACAGGACAGGTGCATCAGGAACACGCCCCCACAGGCATGCAGGACAGGACAGGTGCATCAGGAACCCGCCCCCACAGGCATGCAAGGACAGGACAGGTGCATCAGGAACCTGCCCCCACAGATGTGCAAGGGAGAATTTGGAGCTTTCTAATTAGACAGCAAGAGAGATGCAAGACGAACTTCAAAATGACTTTCAAGGCCACCACCTTTATTAGCAGGCGATGCAAGGCAAGTCCCATTCCATATAGAGCCCTGTTATATATTCTAATGCTCTATAGAGCCTTGTTATATATAGTACCGCTCTATAGAATTATATATATAGTACTGCTCTATAGAGCCCTGTTATATATATGTAATACTGCTCTATACAGTCCTGTTATATATACAGTACTGCTCTATCAAGTCCTGTTATATATTATACACTGTAGTACTGCTCTATAGAGTCCTGTTATATATAGTACTGCTCTATAGAGCCCTGTCATATATAGTACTGCTCTATAGAGCCCTGTTATACGTAGTACTGCTCTATAGAGCCCTGTTATATATATAGTACTGCTCTATAGAGCCCTGTTATATATATAGTACTGCTCTATAGAGCCATGTTATATATATAGTACTTCTCTATAGAGTCAGGTACTGCCTGCCTCACACAGCTTCTGCTGTCTTGGGTAGTAATGACTGCGTGCATGCCCAGTAGGGTGTTAAAAAACTAGAGTGGAAGGTATAAAGGCTGGTTCACAGTATGCTGCTGGTTCGCGTCGCATCATATCACACTTGCTGTTCACAAGAACGGAATCGCCACTTGAGCAAACTTGAACTTTCACCCAACCAGAACTCCACCCATTAATTAATGAGTGCTCATGACATTCTAAACAAAGCACACTTTCCAGCCATGGATGGAGTTGAAAGCTTGTACTTACCTGACCCGATTTTGCTGGTTGCTTTAATGAGAAGGAAGAGGGGTGGGAAAGAAGCACGTGGGTATGTCCAATTTTCACGCAAAGGAGGCTACAAGGGAAGTATCATAATCTACTCCAAGAGATGAGGCTCTCAGATTCTGAATCTCACTTCAAGTACCTCAGGATGTCCAAAGAAAGAGTTGATTCACTACTGAGCAGGCGTGTGCCATTGCAATTCTGCAAATGTCTTTGAAATAGTTTTCTTGTGTGATCTAGTGCATTGTGATAGTTCAATTATTTTAATAGGTTGTCCCAGTGTAGCTCTGTAAGAGATATCACCTCTCGCCGCTGGAAACTCGCAGGTATTTAACTTGGAAGCATCTTTATCTCCGCATGGGGAAGTCAACTGTGTGCATGATCGTCAAGGAGACGTGAAGTTATTTGGACGGAATTGGCAAAACTGTATGTCAACATTCCATCATGTGCTGCAGTGTTTGGATTAGTACAGATTTTGAGATGCAACCACATTAGGTAATATTAATCAGCCATTATCACTAAACTGCATAGGTCACTAAACTGCATAGGTAATATTAACCACCCTTTACCACTAAACTGCATAGGTAATATTAACCACCCTTTACCACTAAACTGCATAGGTAATATTAACCACCCTTTACCACTATAATATATTAACCAACCATTTACCACTAAATGTTCCTGTATTAATGATATATATAACTCCTGGGAGCCATCGATGGGAAGCACACTCTGTTGTGCAAGCCCCGGCCAATAGTGGCTCACTGTATTTCAACTATAAGGACACATACTCTCTAGTTCTACCAGCCATCTGTGATGCTCACTACAGGTGTGTGTGTGTGTGTGCACCTGTTATATTGTGGGGTTTGATGCTACTGTTGATCTCGTTCAATGGTAAAGGCCATGAAAAGGCTGACTTGGGTCGACTTGGGGCAAGTTGGTCGGCATAGTGATGATGGCACACTTTCCAACTCTGAATTTGGGAAGACACTGACGAGTGACTCTCCCACCTTTGCCTCCTCCACACTCACTTCCTGGCAGCACAGAGCCCAAGCCTTTGCCTCCTCCACACTCACTTTCAGGCACCACAGAGCCCAAGCCTTTGCCTCCTCCACACTCACTTTCAGGCACCACAGAGCCCAAGCCTTTGCCTCCTCCACACTCACTTCCTGGCAGCACAGAGCCCAAGCCTTTGCCTCCTCCACACTCACTTCCTGGCACCACAGAGCCCAAGCCTTTGCCTCCTCCACACTCACTTTCAGGCACCACAGAGCCCAAGCCTTTGCCTCCTCCACACTCACTTCCTGGCAGCACAGAGCCCAAGCCTTTGCCACCTCCACACTCACTTCCTGGCAGCACAGAGCCCAAGCCTTTGCCTCCTCCACACTCACTTTCAGACACCACAGAGCCCAAGTCTTTGCCTCTTCCACACTCACTTCCTGGCAGCACAGAGCCTAAGCTCAATTATGTCATTGTAGCAGATGAGGCCTTCCCTCTCTATCCCTCTCTAGACAAACATGCTCTGATCCTATCCTGGAAAGAGACTGCCTGGTGGATATTGTGCCATCTTGTTATCCTTGCTTCTTTTACAGGACAAAGCTGTATGCAACTACAGGCTCAGTAGGGCAAGATGGATCATAGAGAACAGTTTTGGAATTCTGGCTGCTAGGTATGGCAGTAAATATCTGACTATGTCTTTGTATACATAAGGTGGGGGCTATTTAGGAGGCCAATTATTGCACACTCAGACCAGCTGGGTGGATGGAGGGCAGATGAGGACCCATGTACTGGGTGGATGGAGCGCAGACGAGGACCCATGTACTGGGTGGATGGAGCGCAGACGAGGACCCATGTACTGGGTGGATGGAGGGCAGACGAGGACCCATGTACTGGGTGGATGGAGCGCAGACGAGGACCCATGTACTGGGTGGATGGAGGGCAGATGAGGACCCATGTACTGGGTGGATGGAGGGCAGACGAGGACCCATGTACTGGGTGGATGGAGGGCAGACGAGGACCCATGTACTGGGTGGATGGAGGGCAGATGAGGACCCATGTACTGGGTGGATGGAGAGCAGACGAGGACCCATGTACTGGGTGGATGGAGCGCAGACGAGGACCCATGTACTGGGTGGATGGAGGGCAGATGAGGACCCATGTACTGGGTGGATGGAGGGCAGATGAGGACCCATGTACTGGGTGGATGGAGGGAAGATGAGAACCCATGTACTGGGTGGATGGAGGGCAGATGAGGACCCATGTACTGGGTGGATGGAGCGCAGACGAGGACCCATGTACTGGGTGGATGGAGGGCAGACGAGGACCCATGTACTGGGTGGATGGAGGGCAGACGAGGACCCATGTACTGGGTGGATGGAGGGCAGATGAGGAGGACCCATGTACTGGGTGGATGGAGGGCAGACGTGGACCCATGTACTAGGTGGATGGAGGGCAGACGAGGACCCATGTACTGGGTGGATGGAGGGCAAACGTGGACCCATGTACTGGGTGGATGGAGCGTAGACGAGGACCCATGTACTAGGTGGATGGAGGGCAGACGTGGACCCATGTACTGGGTGGATGGAGCGCAGACGAGGAGCCATGTACTAGGTGGATGGAGGGCAGACGAGGACCCATGTACTGGGTGGATGGAGGGCAGATGAGGAGGACCCATGTACTGGGTGGATGGAGGGCAGACGAGGACCCATGTACTGGGTGGATGGAGGGCAGACGAGGACCCATGTACTGGGTGGATGGAGTGCAGATGAGGACCCATGTACTGGGTGGATGGAGGGCAGATGAGGACCCATGTACTGGCATGCTGAATGTGGCACACAACAGCAACAGGCCTAGCCTTCCCATTCCACAAAGTCTTCATTCCTTCAACAAACCAGGCAACTACTTAGGACCATGTATATAGCTGTGTTCAGAACGCCCCTAGGCACAGGCCTATTCGGATTGAATCACAGACCTTCAACAAACCAGGCAACTACTTAGGACCATGTATATAGCTGTGTGTAGCATAGGCATTATCTACGCTTGAATAACAAGCATGGTTATCCTTCATCTCTTCCCTGCAGGCATGCTAGGTCAGCGGCCTTCTTGCGTGAAGCCTTCAAAAACTACTTTGTCAGTTCAGTTGTTGAACTGTCATGGCACGTACGCCGAACACAATAGCAGCAATTATCGTTAGGTGTGCATTATTATGATATATTATTTCAATATTATCATGTAATGTGTTAATAGTCTGCATAAGATTAGAGGATTGGGAGTGGTCAGGGGGGGAACTCCCCACCTCCAGGAGCACCTGGCATATTCCTAACTTGGCCATCGCCTTCTGGTGTGGAGTGAAATTTTTCATACTGTTTGCAATTTCCATACCGCAGAGCAGCCCCGGACCATTAGTGCAGCTCCGGATCATTAGTGCAGCTCCGGATCATTAGTGCAGCTCCGGATCATTAGTGCAGCTCCGGATCATTAGTGCAGCTCCGGATCATTAGTGCAGCTCCGGATCATTAGTGCAGCTCCGGATCATTAGTGCAGCTCCGGATCATTAGTGCAGCTCCGGATCATTAGTGCAGCTCCGGATCATTAGTGCAGCTCCGGATCATTAGTGCAGCTCCGGATCATTAGTGCAGCTCCGGATCATTAGTGCAGCTCCGGATCATTAGTGCAGCTCCGGATCATTAGTGCAGCTCCGGATCATTAGTGCAGCTCCGGATCATTAGTGCAGCTCCGGATCATTAGTGCAGCTCCGGATCATTAGTGCAGCTCCGGATCATTAGTGCAGCTCCGGATCATTAGTGCAGCTCCGGATCATTAGTGCAGCTCCGGATCATTAGTGCAGCTCCGGATCATTAGTGCAGCTCCGGATCATTAGTGCAGCTCCGGATCATTAGTGCAGCTCCGGATCATTAGTGCAGCTCCGGATCATTAGTGCAGCTCCGGATCATTAGTGCAGCTCCGGATCATTAGTGCAGCTCCGGATCATTAGAGCAGCTCCGGATCATTAGTGCAGCTCCGGATCATTAGTGCAGCTCCGGATCATTAGTGCAGCTCCGGATCATTAGTGCAGCTCCGGATCATTAGTGCAGCTCCGGATCATTAGTGCAGCTCCGGATCATTAGTGCAGCTCCGGATCATTAGTGCAGCTCCGGATCATTAGTGCAGCTCCGGATCATTAGTGCAGCTCCGGATCATTAGTGCAGCTCCGGATCATTAGTGCAGCTCCGGATCATTAGTGCAGCTCCGGATCATTAGTGCAGCTCCGGATCATTAGTGCAGCTCCGGATCATTAGTGCAGCTCCGGATCATTAGTGCAGCTCCGGATCATTAGAGCAGCTCCGGATCATTAGTGCAGCTCCGGATCATTAGTGCAGCTCCGGATCATTAGTGCAGCTCCGGATCATTAGTGCAGCTCCAGATCATTAGTGCAGCTCCAGATCATTAGTGCAGCTCCGGATCATTAGTGCAGCTCCGGATCATTAGTGCAGCTCCAGATTATTTCCCACTCCTTTCCCTACGACTGCAACTTGTAAATACTTCACAAAAGCCTCATCCTCCCTGCACTGTTTAGGTGGCCAACAATTGCGTTCCCTTGGCAATTCAGGCTGTGGCTGCCACTTGCCATGGGTGATGATGATGTGTGTGGAGATGGTGACTGAGACATTTGAAATCAATCCGATTAATTAATGATACTAAAACATATATAATAACAAAATGATACTGTGAACCTTCTCAAGCTCGGAGCCTTCATGATCTTCCTGAGGCTCTGTCTCTACAGTAATATGTTGCCTCCAAAGTTTGAGAAAGTGCTGTTCAAATATGTATATTATATATACCATAATAATTCACTTGCACCCTGTGCTGCCTGACAGTACTTAGCCACTAAAAAGGCGGACCATTATCCCAACCTCTTGGCTGTTTGGTTTCCTTATTTCCTTGACAAACCATCTCTCAAGGCCTTCCATCGCTTGGTGCACTGCTCAGTGGTCACCCCTTCTCCAATCTACAGGCATAGCATAGCTAGGTATTCTAAAACAACATGCATGTACATGTACATATGTAGATCACTGAGCTTCTGGCAGTGTCAAAATATTACCTCAACTGCCACCTGCATTTCCCCTATTAGCTCTCAAGTCCCTGTAGCACTTGCTGGACGCATCTCATATACTAGAGAAAGTTCTCAGCTGCTTCGATAGCCTTTTGTCGTCCATTCACGTTTGAAATCACCAGCTTTTATTGAAAATCAAAATAAAGCACACCAGAGTGACGGGGAAAAATCAAATAACGCACACCAGAATGATGTAATCGACAGGTCGCAATGCAGCTCGAATAGAACTCAATTCCATTCAAATGATGCGATGCAATTTTGTGTTCACAATATTTCAAAAACGACGCGTCGCATCACTTGAGCATTTTTCATATTGTGAATCAGCCTTGCAATTATCGCACCTCACTAGAGGAAGATATGCAACAAGTCAATCACTACACCACCTCACTAGAGGAAGGCATACAACCAGTCAATCACTACACCACCTCACTAGAGGAAGGCATACAACCAGTCAATCACTACAGCATCTCACTAGAGGAAGGCATGCAATGAGTCAATCACTACACCACCTCACTAGAGGAAGGCATGCAATGAGTCAATCACTACAGCATCTCACTAGAGGAAGGCATGCAATGAGTCAATCACTACACCACCTCACTAGAGGAAGGCATGCAATGAGTCAATCACTACACCATCTCACTAGAGGAAGATATGCAATGAGTCAATCACTACACCACCTCACTACAGGAAGGCATGCAATGAGTCAATCACTACACCACCTCACTAGAGGAAGGCATGCAATGAGTCAATGCAATGAGTCAATCACTACACCACCTCACTAGAGGAAGGCATGCAACAAGTCAATCACTACACCACCTCACTAGAGGAAGGCATGCAATGAGTCAATCACTACAGCATCTCACTAGAGGAAGGCATGCAATGAGTCAATCACTACAGCATCTCACTAGAGGAAGGCATGCAACAAGTCAATCACTACACCATCTCACTAGAGGAAGATATGCAATGAGTCAATCACTACAGCATCTCACTAGAGGAAGGCATGCAATGAGTCAATCACTACACCATCTCACTAGAGGAAGGCATGCAATGAGTCAATCACTACACCATCTCACTAGAGGAAGGCATGCAATGAGTCAATCACTACACCATCTCACTAGAGGAAGATATGCAATGAGTCAATCACTACACCACCTCACTACAGGAAGGCATGCAATGAGTCAATCACTACACCACCTCACTAGAGGAAGGCATGCAATGAGTCAATGCAATGAGTCAATCACTACACCACCTCACTAGAGGAAGGCATGCAACAAGTCAATCACTACACCATCTCACTAGAGGAAGGCATGCAACGAGTCAATCACTACACCACCTCACTAGAGGAAGGCATGCAATGAGTCAATCACTACACCACCTCACTAGAGGAAGGCATGCAATGAGTCAATCACTACACCACCTCACTAGAGGAAGGCATGCAATGAGTCAATCACTACACCATCTCACTAGAGGAAGGCATGCAATGAGTCAATCACTACACCACCTCACTAGAGGAAGGCATGCAATGAGTCAATCACTACACCATCTCACTAGAGGAAGGCATGCAATGAGTCAATCACTACACCATCTCACTAGAGGAAGGCATGCAATGAGTCAATCACTACACCACCTCACTAGAGGAAGGCATGCAATGAGTCAATCACTACACCATCTCACTAGAGGAAGGCATGCAACGAGTCAATCACTACACCACCTCACTAGAGGAAGGCATGCAACAAGTCAATCACTACACCATCTCACTAGAGGAAGGCATGCAATGAGTCAATCACTACAGCATCTCACTAGAGGAAGGCATGCAATGAGTCAATCACTACACCATCTCACTAGAGGAAGGCATGCAATGAGTCAATCACTACAGCATCTCACTAGAGGAAGGCATGCAATGAGTCAATCACTACAGCATCTCACTAGAGGAAGGCATGCAAGGAGTCAATCACTACAGCATCTCACTAGAGGAAGGCATGCAACAAGTCAATCACTACAGCATCTCACTAGAGGAAGGCATGCAACAAGTCAATCACTACACCATCTCACTAGAGGAAGGCATGCAATGAGTCAATCACTACAGCATCTCACTAGAGGAAGGCATGCAATGAGTCAATCACTACACCATCTCACTAGAGGAAGGCATGCAATGAGTCAATCACTACACCACCTCACTAGAGGAAGGCATGCAATGAGTCAATCAGTACACCATCTCACTAGAGGAAGATATGCAATGAGTCAATCACTACAGCATCTCACTAGAGGAAGGCATGCAATGAGTCAATCACTACACCACCTCACTAGAGGAAGATATGCAACAAGTCAATCACTACAGCATCTCACTAGAGGAAGGCATGCAACAAGTCAATCACTACAGCATCTCACTAGAGGAACGAGTCAATCACTACACCATCTCACTAGAGGAAGGCATGCAATGAGTCAATCACTACACCATCTCACTAGAGGAAGGCATGCAATGAGTCAATCACTACAGCATCTCACTAGAGGAAGGCATGCAAGGAGTCAATCACTACAGCATCTCACTAGAGGAAGGCATGCAACAAGTCAATCACTACAGCATCTCACTAGAGGAAGGCATGCAACCAGTCAATCACTACAGCATCTCACTAGAGGAAGGCATGCAACAAGTCAATCACTACAGCATCTCACTAGAGGAAGGCATGCAATGAGTCAATCACTACACCACCTCACTAGAGGAAGGCATGCAATGAGTCAATCACTACACCATCTCACTAGAGGAAGATATGCAATGAGTCAATCACTACAGCATCTCACTAGAGGAAGGCATGCAACGAGTCAATCACTACAGCATCTCACTAGAGGAAGGCATGCAATGAGTCAATCACTACACCATCTCACTAGAGGAAGGCATGCAATGAGTCAATCACTACAGCATCTCACTAGAGGAAGGCATGCAATGAGTCAATCACTACAGCATCTCACTAGAGGAAGGCATGCAATGAGTCAATCACTACAGCATCTCACTAGAGGCATGCAACGAGTCAATCACTACACCATCTCACTAGAGGAAGATGTGCAACGAGTCAATCACTACACCACCTCACTAGAGGAAGGCATGCAATGAGTCAATCACTACAGCATCTCACTAGAGGAAGATATGCAATGAGTCAATCACTACACCACTTCACTAGAGGAAGATATGCAATGAGTCAATCACTACAGCATCTCACTAGAGGAAGGCATGCAATGAGTCAATCACTACAGCATCTCACTAGAGGAAGGCATGCAATGAGTCAATCACTACACCACCTCACTAGAGGAAGATATGCAATGAGTCAATCACTACACCACCTCACTAGAGGAAGGCATGCAATGAGTCAATCACTACAGCATCTCACTAGAGAGAGGCATGCAATGAGTCAATCACTACAGCATCTCACTAGAGGCATGCAACGAGTCAATCACTACAGCATCTCACTAGAGGAAGATGTGCAACGAGTCAATCACTACAGCATCTCACTAGAGGAAGATATGCAATGAGTCAATCACTACACCACCTCACTAGAGGAAGGCATGCAATGAGTCAATCACTACAGCATCTCACTAGAGAGAGGCATGCAATGAGTCAATCACTACACCACCTCACTAGAGGAAGGCATGCAAGGAGTCAATCACTACAGCATCTCACTAGAGGCATGCAACGAGTCAATCACTACACCATCTCACTAGAGGAAGATGTGCAACGAGTCAATCACTACAGCATCTCACTAGAGGAAGACATGCAATGAGTCAATCACTACACCACCTCACTAGAGGGAGGCATGCAATGAGTCAATCACTACACCACCTCACTAGAGGAAGGCATGCAATGAGTCAATCACTACACCATCTCACTAGAGGGAGGCATGCAATGAGTCAATCACTACAGCATCTCACTAGAGGAAGGCATGCAATGAGTCAATCACTACACCATCTCACTAGAGGAAGGCATGCAATGAGTCAATCACTACAGCATCTCACTAGAGGAAGGCATGCAATGAGTCAATCACTACAGCATCTCACTAGAGGAAGGCATGCAATGAGTCAATCACTACAGCATCTCACTAGAGGAAGGCATGCAACAAGTCAATCACTACAGCATCTCACTAGAGGAAGGCATGCAATGAGTCAATCACTACAGCATCTCACTAGAGGAAGGCATGCAATGAGTCAATCACTACAGCATCTCACTAGAGGAAGGCATGCAATGAGTCAATCACTACAGCATCTCACTAGAGGAAGGCATGCAACGAGTCAATCACTACACCATCTCACTAGAGGAAGATGTGCAACGAGTCAATCACTACACCATCTCACTAGAGGAAGGCATGCAACAAGTCAATCACTACAGCATCTCACTAGAGGAAGGCATGCAACCAGTCAATCACTACACCACCTCACTAGAGGAAGGCATGCAATGAGTCAATCACTACACCACCTCACTAGAGGAAGGCATGCAATGAGTCAATCACTACACCATCTCACTAGAGGAAGGCATGCAACAAGTCAATCACTACACCATCTCACTAGAGGAAGGCATGCAACCAGTCAATCACTACACCACCTCACTAGAGGAAGGCATGCAATGAGTCAATCACTACACCATCTCACTAGAGGAAGGCATGCAATGAGTCAATCACTACAGCATCTCACTAGAGGAAGGCATGCAATGAGTCAATCACTACAGCATCTCACTAGAGGAAGGCATGCAATGAGTCAATCACTACACCACCTCACTAGAGGAAGGCATGCAACCAGTCAATCACTACAGCATCTCACTAGAGGAAGGCATGCAATGAGTCAATCACTACACCATCTCACTAGAGGAAGGCATGCAATGAGTCAATCACTACAGCATCTCACTAGAGGAAGGCATGCAACAAGTCAATCACTACACCACCTCACTAGAGGAAGGCATGCAACCAGTCAATCACTACAGCATCTCACTAGAGGAAGGCATGCAATGAGTCAATCACTACAGCGTCTCACTAGAGGAAGGCATGCAACAAGTCAATCACTACAGCATCTCACTAGAGGAAGGCATGCAATGAGTCAATCACTACACCACCTCACTAGAGGAAGGCATGCAACCAGTCAATCACTACAGCATCTCACTAGAGGAAGGCATGCAATGAGTCAATCACTACACCACCTCACTAGAGGAAGATATGCAATGAGTCAATCACTACACCATCTCACTAGAGGAAGGCATGCAATGAGTCAATCACTACAGCATCTCACTAGAGGAAGGCATGCAACAAGTCAATCACTACAGCATCTGTCTTGTGTGTTTGCTGGAGGCAGGGGACTTGACTTACGTCCCCACGCTTACTGCCACACCTACCTCTGGCAGCTGCTGTTGTTGCTGGGAGAGGCCATTGGCCATGCCCATGGAACTGTGCATGGACTGCTGCATGTTGGGCACCACACTTCCCACGGACGGCACAGGACTGTCTATGAGGGGAGACATTGAAGGCATGCTAGCCAGTTGGGACAGCAGCGTCACTCCACTCCGAAGCCTGGGCACCTCGGGTTCACTCACATCCACTGCACACAAACACACACACAAACATGCGCTGACCTAGGCAGAGTGTGCATGTGTAGGTGTGTGTATGTGTGTGTGTGTAGGTGTGTACATGTGTAGATGCGTGTGTATGCATGTGTGTATGTGTAGATACATGTCTATACAAGGTGTGTGTAGTGTCTGTAGGTGCATGTGTGTGTGTGTGTGTAGGTGCAAGTGTGTATGTGTGAGTATGTGTGCGTGTGTCTAGGTGCATGTGTGTGTGTGTGGTGGTGGTGGTGGTGTGTGTGTGTGTGCACCTGCTGCCTGCTGGTGCACAATGAGAGGACAATCCTTGTGGGCGATGAGGATGGACTTCAGCTGCTGCACTTCAGAGCGCAACATGGACACCTCCTGTGATAAGTTCTGCTTGGAGACCTCAAGTTCCTTCACCCTGTCCTCCAAGTTGTCCACCCACACCTTCTTCTTGGCTCTGCAGCGACTGGCTGCAGCGCGGTTACGCTCAAGGAAGCGTTGTCTCTTCACCTCCGGGTCCTCATCATCTGGTTTCCGTCCCCGCCTGGCAAGAACCAGGCCAGTCATCATCATGTGACCACACCACACACTGACGCTAGACAATGTAAGACACATGTCCCTGTGTGCCCGCATATGTTGCTATGTCCCTGCATATGTGTCCCTGTGTGCCCGCATATGTTGCTATGTCCCTGTGTGCCTGCATATGTTGCTATGTCCCTGTGTGCCCGCATATGTTGCTATGTCCCTGTGTGCCTGCATATGTTGCTATGTCCCTGTGTGCCCGCATATGTTGCTATGTCCCTGTGTGCCTGCATATGTTGCTATGTCCCTGTGTGCCCGCATATGTTGCTATGTCCCTGTGTGCCTGCATATGTTGCTATGTCCCTGTGTGCCCACATATGTTGCTATGTCCCTGTGTGCCTGCATATGTTGCTATGTCCCTGTGTGCCCGCATATGTTGCTATGTCCCTGTGTGCCTGCATATGTTGCTATGTCCCTGTGTGCCTGCATATGTTGCTATATCCCTGTGTGCCTGCATATGTTGCTATGTCCCTATGTGCCTGCATATGTTGCTATGTCCCTGTGTGCCCGCATATGTTGCTGTGTGCCTGCATATGTTGCTATGTCCCTGTGTGCCCGCATATGTTGCTGTGTGCCTGCATATGTTGCTATGTCCCTGTGTGCCTGCATATGTTGCTATGTCCCTGTGTGCCTGCATATGTTGCTATGTCCCTGTGTGCCTGCATATGTTGCTATGTCCCTGTGTGCCTGCATATGTTGCTATGTCCCTGTGTGCCTGCATATGTTGCTATGTCCCTGTGTGCCTGCATATGTTGCTATGTCCCTGTGTGCCCGCATATGTTGCTATGTCCCTGTGTGCCCGCATATGTTGCTATGTCCCTGTGTGCCCGCATATGTTGCTATGTCCCTGCATATGTTGCTATGTCCCTGTGTGCCTGCATATGTTGCTATGTCCCTGTGTGCCCGCATATGTTGCTATGTCCCTGTGTGCCTGCATATGTTGCTATGTCCCTGTGTGCCCGCATATGTTGGTATGTCCCTGTGTGCCTGCATATGTTGCTATGTCCCTGTGTGCCCACATATGTTGCTATGTCCCTGTGTGCCTGCATATGTTGCTATGTCTCTGTGTGCCTGCATATGTTGCTATGTCCCTGTGTGCCTGCATATGTTGCTATGTCCCTGTGTGCCTGCATATGTTGCTATGTCCCTGTGTGCCTGCATATGTTGCTATGTCTCTGTGTGCCTGCATATGTTGCTATGTCTCTGTGTGCCTGCATATGTTGCTATGTCCCTGTGTGCCTGCATATGTTGCTATGTCCCTGTGTGCCTGCATATGTTGCTATGTCTCTGTGTGCCTGCATATGTTGCTATGTCCCTGTGTTCCCACATATGTTGCTATGTCCCTGTGTGCCTGCATACGCCTATGCCCTGTGTATTGGTATGCTCTGTGTGCTGGTATGACCTGTGTATTGGTATGCCCTGTGTATTGGTATGCTCTGTGTATTGGCATGCCCTGTGTATATTGGTATGCCCTGTGTATTGGTATGCTCCGTGTATTGGTATTGATATGCCCTGTTTATTGGTATGCTCTGTGTATTGGTATGCCCTGTGTATTGGTATGCCCTGTGTATTAGTATGCCCTGTGTATTGATATGCCCTGTTTATTGGTATGCTCTGTGTATTGGTATGCTATGTGGACTGGTACCATGTGTGCTGGTATGCCATGTGTGCTGGTATGCCCTGTGTATTGGTATGCCATGTGTGTTGGTATGCCCTGTGTGTTGGTATGCCCTGTGTGTTGGTATGCCCTGTGTGTTAGTATGACCTGTGTTGGTATGCCATGTGTGTTGGTATGCCATGTGTGTTGGTATGCCCTGTGTGTTGGTATGCCATGTGTGTTGGCCATGTGTGTTGGTATGCCCTGTGTATTGGTATGCCCTGTGTATTGGTATGCCCTGTGTGTTGGTATGCCCTGTGTATTGGTATGCCCTATGTGTTGATATGCCCTGTTTATTGGTATGCTCTGTGTATTGGTATGCTATGTGGACTGGTATACCATGTGTGCTGGTATGCCATGTGTGCTGGTATGCTCTGTGTATTGGTATGCCCTGTGTATTGGTATGCCCTGTGTATTGGTATGCCCTGTGTATTGGTATGCCCTGTGTATTGGTATGCCATGTGTGTTGGTATGCCATGTGTGTTGGTATGCCCTGTGTGTTGGTATGCCCTGTGTATTGGTATGCCCTGTGTATTGGTATGCCCTGTGTATTGGTATGCCCTGTGTGTTGGTATGCCCTGTGTGTTGGTATGCCCTGTGTGTTGGTATTCCCTGTGTGTTGGTATGCCCTGTGTATTGGTATGCCCTGTGTATTGGTATGCCCTGTGTATTGGTATGCCCTGTGTATTGGTATGCCCTGTGTGTTGGTATGCCATATGTGTTGGTATGCCCTGTGTGTTGGTATGCCCTATGTGTTGGTATGCCCTGTGTATTGGTATGCCCTGTGTATTGGTATGCCCTGTGTATTGGTATGCCCTGTGTATTGGTATGCCCTGTGTATTGGTATGCCCTGTGTATTGGTATGCCCTATGTGTTGGTATGCCCTGTGTGTTGGTATGCCCTGTGTATTGGTATGCCCTGTGTGTTGGTATGCCCTGTGTATTGGTATGCCCTGTGTGTTGGTATGCCCTGTGTGTTGGTATGCCCTGTGTGTTGGTATGCCCTGTGTATTGGTATGCCCCAAGTATTGGTATGCCCTGTGTTGATATGCCGTGTTTATTGGTATGCTCTGTGTATTGGTATGCTATGTGGACTGGTATATACCATGTGTGCTGGTATGCCATGTGTATTGGTATGCCCTGTGTATTGGTATGCCCTGTGTATGCCCTGTGTATTGGTATGCCCTATGTGTTGGTATGCCCTGTGTGTTGGTATGCCCTGTGTATTGGTATGCCCTGTGTATTGGTATGCCCTGTGTGTTGGTATGCCCTGTGTGTTGGTATGCCCTGTGTGTTGGTATGCCCTGTGTATTGGTATGCCTTGTGTATTGGTATGCCCTGTGTATTGGTATGCCCTGTGTATTGGTATGCCCTATGTGTTGGTATGCCCTATGTGTTGGTATGCCCTGTGTGTTGGTATGCCCTGTGTATTGGTATGCCATGTGTATTGGTATGCCCATGTGTTGGTATGCCCTGTGTATTGGTATGCCCTATGTGTTGGTATGCCCTATGTGTTGGTATGCCCTATGTGTTGGTATGCCCTGTGTGTTGGTATGTACCTGCGTGTTGGTATGCCCTGTGTATTGGTATGCCCTGTGTATTGGTATGCCATGTGTATTGGTATGCCCTATGTGTTGGTATGCCCTGTGTATTGGTATGCCCTATGTGTTGGTATGCCCTATGTGTTGGTATGCCCTGTGTGTTGGTATGTACCTGCGTGTTGGCATGTCTGCTGGCTCCAAGAAGGTGCGTTCATCACATAGCTGAGTGGAGCTCTCGGACATCTTGTGTACACAGAGAGTATTAGAGCACACTTCATACATAATTCATGCACGCATACCGGCAACATATTCTTCAGTGCCTGTGCCAGCAGTTCTGGTGGCTGTCCGAGCTGACGGGCGATGGTCTGCTCCAACAACTTCTGCTGTTCCTTCATCTGAATTGTCTGCAGCAGCTTCTGTTTGGTTAGAGCTGATGCTGTATTGATGTGCGCTGGAACTGTTGCCATGGGTACAGGCTTGTCTGGGTTGACCAGGTTTGCTGGCGGTGCCACTGGAATGGCTGTCGAGATAGCTCTTGATGAGAAGGAGTCCTCACCACTAGCTGGGGAGATGTCATCTACACGAGCACACAAACAACTCATTGCGGCACAGAATGCTGCCCACATACAATGTTCATGACTCGACGCCTGTCCACACTCCACCTAGACTGCTGTGCATTAATGCACATTGGGGCATAGGGGAGAAATCTTCAGGTCAATGCGGTTTGTCACGTCCGCACGAGCACCGAAATAAACAGTACAAAGCAAAAAAAATTATGATCCTCCAGAGTCATGAAAAAGTCAGTCAAAATCACATACTGCAGCTGTAGTTGAGATGGAGTTTGTTTTTGCGTCCTTTTCTTGCTGATCAGCTCCTACAGATGTGCAGGAAACATTTGCTGCAGAGAAGATAGAGAGATAGCTGAGGTGACCAACAAAGCTTGCGACTGTACGAACTTCTGAAGTGCAGACGCAGGAAGAATAAGCAGAGCAACAGTTCTCTAGCTATGGAGCTAGTCTACTAACTAGCTAGTTTGGCCGCAGACCACAGATTAGAGCTAACAGCTACCTCCATGTACCTACAAAGTTCCCACCTGCAGCTATTCCAAAGACAATGACATTATTTTCAATGCACACACACACGCATAGTTATTGGAACACTTTAATTTTTTGACTGAAACTATCTATCAAATATGGACATCTCTATGCCTATATAATTATAGTACATCAATAAGTTTAATAATTACATCATTTGAATCTACTTCCTTCACTTTTGCATGTTATGAGGAAGGATGGAGTTAATTAATACAAATATGTCATCATTGCTTTTGAACTAAAATAGCTGCTAATTATATATATACAGTCTATCCAGTGTGCTAGTAACCCAACTAGGAGTGTGCTACTAACCCAGGGGTGTGATACTAACCCAGGCCATCCAGGGGTGTGCTACTAACCCAGGCCATCCAGGGGTGTGCTACCAACCCAGGTCATCCAGGGGTGTGCTATTAACCCAGGCCATCCAGGGGTGTGCTACCAACCCAGGCCATCCACAGGTGTGCTATTAACCCAACCAGGGGTGTGCTACCAACCCAGGCCATCCACAGGTGTGCCACCAACCCAGGCCATTCAGGGATGTGCTACTGACCCAGGACATCCACTGACCCAGGACATCCACAGGTGTGCTACTGACCCAGGCTTGCAAATCCAATTAAACTTCTTGTGCACTGGCTATTTGTATCCAATGACAACACAATGAATGCTTAGAAAGTCGAGAAATTATTGAGTTAAATTGGTCACCCCTCACACCTCACCCCCTCACCCTTGCAGACACCTCACCCCCTCACCCTTGCAGACACCTCACCCCCCCCACCCTTGCAGACACCTCACCCCCCCACCCTTGCAGACACCTCACCCCCTCACCCTTGCAGACACCTCACCCCCTCACCCTTGCAGACACCTCACCCCCTCACCCTTGCAGACACCTCACCCCCCCACCCTTGCAGACACCTCACCCCCTCACCCTTGCAGACACCTCACCCCCTCACCCTTGCAGACACCTCACCCCCTCACCCTTGCAGACACCTCACCCCCTCACCCTTGCAGACACCTCACCCCCTCACCCTTGCAGACACCTCACCCCCCCACCCTTGCAGACACCTCACCCCCCCCACCCTTGCAGACACCTCACCCCTCACCCTTGCAGACACCTCACCCCCTCACCCTTGCAGACACCTCACCCCCCCACCCTTGCAGACACCTCACCCCCCCCACCCTTGCAGACACCTCACCCCCTCACCCTTGCAGACACCTCACCCCCTCACCCTTGCAGACACCTCACCCCCTCACCCTTGCAGACACCTCACCCCCTCACCCTTGCAGACACCTCACCCCCTCACCCTTGCAGACACCTCACCCCCTCAATCTGCAGACCAGTGTTCTCCCAGAGCAGTGAATTGCCCCCCTGATATCCCTTCAAGATTGAAGGTCTATCAATCAATCTATCAACCAATACACCTTACCATTGTACTATACCATCGTACTATATTACAATTCAAAGTTCATTTTTGTCAAATCAATGATGCAATTCCATCAGCTCCATAAGCTCCTCTCGCGAGTAGGACTTGCCAAAACATAGTCCAGAAACATAGTCCAGACGAGGTCCAAAGTCCAGACGAGGCGTGTTCCTAAGTCCAGACAAGGGTGTTCCTAAGTCCAGACGAGGGTGTTCATCAGTCCAGATGAGGGTGTTCCTAAGTCCAGACGAGGGTGTTCCTAAGTCAAGACGAGGGTGTTCCTTAGTCAAGACGAGGGTATTACTAAGTCCAGATGAGGGTGTTCCTAAGTCCAGACGAGGGTGTTCCTAAGTCCAGACGAGGGTGTTCCTAAGTCCAGACGAGGGTGTTTCTAAGTCCAGATGAGGGTGTTCCTAAGTCCAGATGAGGGTGTTCCTAAGTCTAGACGAGGGTGTTCCTAAGTCAATACGAGGGTATTACTGAGTCAAGTATTACTGAGTCAAGACGAGGGTGTTCCTAAGTCAAGACGAGGGTGTTCCTAATTCGAGACGAGAGTGTTCCTAAGTCCAGACGAGGATGTTCCTATGTAAGTCCAGACGAGGATGTTCCTACATAAGTCCAGACGAGGATGTTCCTAAGTCCAGACAAGGGTGTTCCTAAGTAGACGAGGGTGTTCCTTAGTCAAGACGAGGGTATTACTAAGTCCAGACGAGGGTGTTCCTAAGTCCAGACGAGGGTGTTCCTAAGTCCAGACAAGGGTGTTCCTAAGTCAAGACGAGGGTGTTCCTAAGTCAAGACGAGGGTGTTCCTAAGTCAAGACGAGGGTATTACTGAGTCAAGTATTACTGAGTCAAGACGAGGGTGTTCCTAAGTCAAGATGAGGGTGTTCCTAAGTCAAGACGAGGGTGTTCCTAATTCGAGACGAGGGTGTTCCTAAGCCCAGACGAGGATGTTCCTAAGTCCAGACGAGGGTGTTACTAAGTCCAGACGAGGGTGTTCCTAAGTCAAGACGAGGGTGTTCCTTATTCCAGACGAGGGTGTTCCTAAGTCCAGACGAGGGTGTTCCTAAGTCCAGACGAGGGTGTTCCTAAGTCCAGACGAGGGTGTTCCTAAGTCAAGACGAGGGTATTACTGAGTCAAGTATTACTGAGTCATGACGAGGGTGTTCCTGTAAGTCCAGACGAGGATGTTCCTAAGTCCAGATGGTCCAGACGAGGGTATTACTAAGTCCAGACGAGGGTGTTCCTAAGTCCAGACGAGGATGTTCCTAAGTCAAGACGAGGGTGTTCCTAAGTCCAGATGAGGGGGTTCCTAATTCCAGACGAGGGTGTTCCTAAGTCCAGATAAGGATTATCTAAATCCAGAAAAGAGGGTGTTCTTTAGTCTAGTCGAGGGTGTTCCTAGGTCTAGATCAGGGTGTTCGTAAGTCCAGATGAGGATGTATCTAAACCCAGAAGAGGGTGTTCATAGTCTAGACGAGGGTGTTCCTAGGTCTAGATGAGGGTGTTCCTAAGTATAGATGAGGGTGTTCCTAAGTATAGATGAGGGTGTTCCTAAGTATAGATGAGGGTGGTTCCTAAGTATAGATGAGGGTGTTCCTAAGTATAGATGAGGGTGTTCCTAAGTATAGATGAGGGTGGTTCCTAAGTATAGATGAGGGTGGTTCCTAGCAGAGCTAAAACACGTACAGGTGGTAGGCGGGCATTGATTGACAACGGAAGCCCTGGATGTTAGAGGTGGAGGATGGGCAAGGTGTGACATGTTCTCTCTGCCGGTGCAAGGTGTGACATGTTCTCTCTACCAGGGCAAGGTGTGGCATGTTCCCTCTGCCGGTGCAAGGTGTGGCATGTTCCCTCTGCCAGGGCAAGGTGTGGCATGTTCCCTCTGCCGGTGCAAGGTGTGACATGTTCTCTCTACCAGGGCAAGGTGTGGCATGTTCCCTCTGCCGGTGCAAGGTGTGGCATGTTCCCTCTGCCAGGGCAAGGTGTGGCATGTTCCCTCTGCCGGTGCAAGGTGTGACATGTTCCCTCTGCCGGTGCAAGGTGTGGCATGTTCCCTCTGCCGGGGCAAGGTGTGGCATGTTCCCTCTGCCGGTGCAAGGTGTGACATGTTCTCTCTGCCGGTGCAAGGTGTGGCATGTTCCCTCTGCCGGGGCAAGGTGTGGCATGTTCCCTCTGCCGGGGCAAGGTGTGGCATGTTCCCTCTGCCGTGGCAAGGTGTGGCATGTTCTCTCTGCCGGTGCAAGGTGTGGCATGTTCCCTTTGCCGGTGCAAGGTGTGACATGTTCCCTCTGCCGGGGCAAGGTGTGGCATGTTCCCTCTGCCGGGGCAAGGTGTGACGTGTTCTCTCTGCCAGACTTGTCTTGTGCTCTCCAGAAGCAAGGCATCGACTTCAGTCGAGTAAGTGGTGGGCACAAGGGCTGCAGTAGATGCTCCACTGCTGACTCCTGGTGGATTCTTCCAGTCTCCCAACATAATTATGATCAGGCCAGGAAGTGTAGGGTGTCAGTGTGCAGCAACCTATGTAGTCATAGCACGAGAGCTAGTTTTAAATCTGATGGATATATATTGTAAGTATTTGCGTACCCTTGCTGAGCATATCACTGCTAGGTTTCCTGGCCTCAGACTTTTTGAGGGTTTTGAAATTTTCAATCCTCACAGTATTCCACAAGAGCTCTCCCTTCAAGTTCAACCCTTGCACAGAGCTGGCGTGCTGGGTAAGCTTGTCACCCACTACAGTTCTCATGGCGTAGTGCATCCAGAATCAGCCAGAAGGGAGCTCAAAGTCTTCAATAGTGTAGTTGCTGCTGATAGTGAACTGAGAACTCACCAGCTCACGAGTCATCTGAGCGGGATTAATGTTTCCCAATCTGGCAAAGTGGGCAGCCATTGGCCTCCTACTCCCTCACTACATGTGTGTCTTCTGTAGACTGTGAAAGAGGCTTCTCCCCTCTACCTCAAGTCAAGACTGACCTTAGAAACCTAGCCAGCAGAACTCTCATCACCTCTTGACAATAGCAATTGAAGGGCCCAGTCCATCTCATCCCCCTATAAACTCATTTGTGATCGTTGGCTTGCCATGAGGAATAATAGAATCATGTGGAAGCTAGTTGGATGTCTGACTTCCATTTTAGTTCCAATTTTAATAATTAACAAACCACAGCATCCGCTCATTCATCATTATAACCAGTATAACATTCAGCCATGCTCCATCAACTACACACACACATGCACACACACATGCACACACACATGCACACACATGCACACACACACACACACATGCACGCACACACACACACACTAGCTCATCATTGACATACCATCTCATTTGTGATCACTCTCACTAATAGCATATAATAACTCAGAAATAAGTAAGAATATTAGATATATATTAGCCACACATGAGGAAGTGGGAAGTGCTTTCTAACATTCTGGAGGTGTCTAGAGAATCTACAAAGTAAAGTGACCGACCAATGGGAGGGTGGCAACTCAGTCAGTATGAACCTTGCGCCTCTTTCCCTTCCTCCATGACAGAATACATACCAAGGCTACACTCACACACTGCAGCTGCACTCACACACTCACACAGCAGCTACACTCACACACTAGCTACACTCACACACTGCAGCTGCACTCACACACTGCACATGCACTCACACACTGCAGCTGCACTCACACACTAGTTACACTCACACACTGCAGCTACACTCACACACTGCAGCTACACTCACACACTAGTTACACTCACACACTGCAGCTACACTCACACACTAGTTACACTCACACACTAGTTACACTCACACACTGCAGCTACACTCACACACTAGCTACACTCACACACTGCACCTGCACTCACACACTGCAGCTACACTCACACACTGCACCTGCACTCACACACTGCACCTGCACTCACACACTAGCTACACTCACACACTGCACTCACACACTGCACATGCACTCACACACTGCACCTGCACACTGCACTCACACACTGCAGCTTCTGTACACATGAACTCTGCACCCAGGATCGCTGTGTAAGAACTGTGCCCAGGATCGCGATGTGAACTCATGAACTCCAACTAAAATGGGGTGTGGTTACAGTTGGCACTATATACAGGTGCCTCACACCGCAATATCCCCTCAGAAATTCCATGGGGAGAACACTCCTCACCCCCTCACCGCTGAGACATCTCACCCCCTCACCGCTGAGACATCTCACCCCCTCACCGCTGAGACATCTCACCCCCTCACCGCTGAGACATCTCACCCCCTCACCGCTGAGACATCTCACCCCCTCACCGCTGAGACATCTCACCCCCTCACCGCTGAGACATCTCACCCCCTCACCGCTGAGACATCTCACCTTCACTCACCCTTGCAGACACCTTACACCCTCATTCTTCACCCCTCGTTCTTCACCCTTGCAGACACCCACCCCTCACCATTGCCTCACTCAGACACCTCACCACTCAGATATCTCACCCTCTTCACCCTTAAGATACCTCATCACTCACTCTTGTAGACATACGCCACATCCTCATGCTTAGAGACACCTCCGCCCTCCTCACCTTGCAGTTACATCTCTCCCCCCGTCTGTCTGTCAGCTAAGAGCTTCCCCTTTCCAACTCAAAACTGATGCGGTAAACGTGCCAAGCTTTTCATTGCATTATCCAATATAATTATGTGCATTAGTACCTACGCTGCCCCACCCACACTGCCCCACCCACGCTGCCCCACCCACATTGCCCCACCCACGCTGCTCCACCCATGCTGCCCCACCCACGTTGCTCCACCCACGTTGCTCCACCCATGAGGCTCCACCCACGTTGCTCCACCCATGAGGCTCCACCCACGTTGCTCCACCCATGAGGCTCCACACTTGAGGCTCCACCCATGAGGCTCCACCCATGAGGCTCCACCCATGCTGCTCCACCCATGAGGCTCCACCCTAACATAGAAGATTAGCTTGATGGGCACTTGCATCATGACAGTAATTTTAAATGGTGCACACCATTACTTGCATTCAGGAAACCATTGACACTGAAGCAAGCAAGTCAGAGTGATCTCCACGTGATACTGTAGGTAAGGATCTCCTGGTTGTTCCAATATCTCGCCACCACATGGTTCGCCATCACTGTGCCCCCTGTGACGCAACGCAACACGGCAAGTAGCAGCATTTTAAATCTTGTGAACCTCGCGACAACTTCTGAGTGGCATGTGCTGTACGACAACTTCTGAGTGGCACATGTGCTGTACGACAACTTCTGAGTGGCACATGTGCAGTATGGCAACTTCTGAGTGGCACATGTGCTGTACAACAACTTCTGAGTGGCACATGTGCAGTATGGCAACTTCTAAGTGGCACATGTGCAGTATGGCAACTTCTGAGTGGCACATGTGCTGTACGACAACTTCTGAGTGGCACATGTGTAGTATGGCAACTTCTGAGTGGCACATGTGCAGTATGGCAACTTCTGAGTGGCACATGTGCAGTATGGCAACTTCTGAGTGAAACATGTGCTGTACAACAACTTCTGAGTGGTACATGTGCTGTACGACAACTTCCGAGTGGCACATGTGCTGTACGACAACTTCTGAGTGGCACATGTGTAGTATGGCAACTTCTGAGTGGCACATGTGCTGTACGACAACTTCTGAGTGGCACATGTGCAGTATGGCAACTTCTAAGTGGCACATGTGCAGTATGACAACTTCTGAGTGGTATATGTGCTGTACGACAACTTCCGAGTGGCACATGTGCTGTACGACAACTTCTGAGTGGCACATGTGCAGTATGACAACTTCTGAGTGGCACATGTGCTGTACGACAACTTCTGAGTGGCACATGTGCTATAGCTTGTCACAGAATAGATGTGAGTTCCATTCCAGCAACAATCGTGTGGTTTTTGACACTTTCCTGAGAGTTCCCCTCTCTATGGGAAGTTTCCCTCTCTATGGGAAATTTCCCCGTCTATGTTAAGTTTCCCTATCTACGTAGGGTAATTTTCCCTGTCTATGGTAAGTTTCCCCGTCTATGGTAAGTTTCCCCGTCTATGGTAAGTTTCCCCGTCTATGGTAAGTTTCCCCATCTATGGTAAGTTTCCCCGTCTATGGTAAGTTTCCCCGTCTATGGTAAGTTTCCCCGTCTATGGTAAGTTTCCCTGTCTATGGTAAGTTTCCCCGTCTATGGGAAGTTTCCCTCTCTATGGGAAGTTTCCCTGTCTATGGTAAGTTTCCCCGTCTATGGTAAGTTTCCCCGTCTATGGTAAGTTTCCCCGTCTATGGTAAGTTTCCCCGTCTATGGGAAGTTTCCCCGTCTATGGTAAGTTTCCCTGTCTATGGTAAGTATCTTCAAAGTCTACTAGAGATATCTGGGCAAAGGAGATTTCCTGAAAGAATGTTGATGGCTTGGTGGGGGGAGCTCCCACACTTTCCCCGCCTGCTCTGCCTCGGGACTAACCCAAACCACCCATATCCCATGTAATGCCGGGATGGTTGACTCTAAATTTATGATTAGGTGTGGTCTATATAAGGGTTCATCAAGAAAACTAGTGGCCAAAGGTATGGTGAACAAGAATCACCATTAAAGATACGATACGACATCAAGCATTGCAAGCCAGGCTCGGTGGGGGGGGGGGGGGGGAGGATTTCGAGCTACAGTACATAGGCTTCTGCTCTAACTAAATGTTTGAGCTTGATACTCAAATCATTAATTTCATCCCCGCAACAAATAGATACTCAATGCTATACTTCTGTCAGAATTGTGTGCAATTTAAACATAATCTATATACTGAACACTTGTATGTGCCCAGCCTAATCCTAGACCACTGAGAACAGCATAGTGGGTGCTTGCTACATGTGCCCAGCATAATCCTAGACCACTGAGAACAGCATAGTGGGTGCTTGCTACATGTGCCCAGCCTAATCCTAGACCACTGAGAACAGCATAGTGGGTGCTTGCTACATGTGCCCAGCCTAATCCTAGACCACTGAGAACAGCATAGTGGGTGCTTGCTACATGTGCCCAGCCTAATTCTAGACCACTGAGAACAGCATAGTGGGTGCTTGCTACATGTGCCCAGCCTAATCCTAGACCCCTGAGAACAGCATAGTGGGTGCCTGCTACATGTGCCCATCCTAGGTCACTGAGAGGGTGCTTGCAATGATCACATTATGCAAATAATTTGTTGTGCATCATTTAGAGTACTTAATTAATGAATACAAGTGCATACCAACTGTGATTGTCCACACCTCGGGGCACTGCCGAGCATTAGCATCTCTGGGCATTTAACACTTCACAGGATATATACACTTTAGTTTGCACTTTCAACATTCATATTGGAATTGAGCAATAACATTCCAGCACTACCAGCTCAAGTGTAGCCCTAGCCCTAGCCTTAGCCCTAGCCTTAGCCCTAGCCTTAGCCCTAGCCTTAGCCTTAGCCCTAGCCTTAGCTCTAGCCTTAGCCCTAGCCTTAGCCCTAGCCTTAGCCTTAGCCCTAGCCCTTAGCCTTAGCCCTAGCCCTAGCCCTAGCCTTAGCCCTAGCCCTAGCCCTAGCCCTAGCCCTAGCTCAGACCTTGTGTTGATGACTACAGAGCTCCATATATTCAGCACACTTTACTGGATGTAAGAGAGATAGCGCTCTCTCTTGATAGAAACAATATGGTATGGGTATAACTATCCCCAAGTTAACTGCAGCTAAAGTACCTCCAAAATGGAAAGTAGTTGGAATTATCAGTGGCTAGAGGAACTTCAGCTCTAAGGGCGAGTGTTTGCAGGCACTTGCATGTGCGTTGGAAAAAATATCTCGGTCTGGAAGGAAATTAATTTTCAACAGAACGCTTCCCCTGCCTACTCACATCTGAGCGTTTAGCACCACCTGAAACACTCATCCCATAGAGCAAGACATCCTCTTCTTCCCAAGATAGCAATATCTACTGTCTCCATAGAGCAGGATATCCTCTTCTTCCCAAGATAGCCAATCTGCTGTCTCACACTTCCACAGGCGGGAGCAACACTGGCAGCAAACTCAGGCCTGCAGGATTTTGGGGTACTCCACTTTACTGCAAATAACTTGGGCATAGTTAAAGCTATGCAAAAAAAAATAGTATCAAAAGAGAGACCTATCTCTTGATATATCATGTCCATACAGAGAGGAGTGCATCTCTTGATATATCATGTCCATACAGAGAGGAGTGCATCTCTTGATATATCATGTCCATACAAGAGAGGAGTGCATCTCTTGATATATCATGTCCATACAGAGAGGAGTGCATCTCTTGATATATCATGTCCATACAGAGAGGAGTGCATCTCTTGATATATCATGTCCATACAGAGAGGAGTGCATCTCTTGATATATCATGTCCATACAAGAGAGGAGTGCATCTCTTGATATATCATGTCCATACAGAGAGGAGTGCATCTCTTGATATATCATGTCCATACAGAGAGGAGTGCATCTCTTGATATATCATGTCCATACAGAGAGGAGTGCATCTCTTGATGTATCATGTCCATACAGAGAGGAGTGCATCTCTTGATGTATCATGTCCATACAGAGAGGAGTGCATCTCTTGATATATCATGTCCATACAAGAGAGGAGTGCATCTCTTGATATATCATGTCCATACAGAGAGGAGTGCATCTCTTGATATATCATGTCCATACAGAGAGGAGTGCATCTCTTGATATATCATGTCCATACAAGAGAGGAGTGCATCTCTTGATATATCATGTCCATACAGAGAGGAGTGCATCTCTTGATGTATCATGTCCATACAGAGAGGAGTGCATCTCTTGATATATCATGTCCATACAGAGAGGAGTGCATCTCTTGATATATCATGTGATTGTCCATACAGAGAGGAGTGCATCTCTTGATGTATCATGTCCATACAGAGAGGAGTGCATCTCTTGATGTATCATGTCCATACAGAGAGGAGTGCATCTCTTGATGTATCATGTCCATACAGAGAGGAGTGCATCTCTTGATGTATCATGTCCATACAGAGAGGAGTGCATCTCTTGATATATCATGTCCATACAAGAGAGGAGTGCATCTCTTGATATATCATGTCCATACAGAGAGGAGTGCATCTCTTGATATATCATGTCCATACAGAGAGGAGTGCATCTCTTGATATATCATGTCCATACAAGAGAGGAGTGCATCTCTTGATATATCATGTCCATACAGAGAGGAGTGCATCTCTTGATATATCATGTCCATACAGAGAGGAGTGCATCTCTTGATATATCATGTCCATACAAGAGAGGAGTGCATCTCTTGATATATCATGTCCATACAGAGAGAAGTGCATCTCTTGATATATCATGTCCATACAAGAGAGGAGTGCATCTCTTGATATATCATGTCCATACAGAGAGGAGTGCATCTCTTGATATATCATGTCCATACAGAGAGGAGTGCATCTCTTGATATATCATGTCCATACAGAGAGGAGTGCATCTCTTGATATATCATGTCCATACAAGAGAGGAGTGCATCTCTTGATATATCATGTCCATACAGAGAGAAGTGCATCTCTTGATATATCATGTCCATACAGAGAGGAGTGCATCTCTTGATGTATCATGTCCATACAGAGAGAAGTGCATCTCTTGATGTATCATGTCCATACAGAGAGAAGTGCATCTCTTGATATATCATGTCCATACAGAGAGAAGTGCATCTCTTGATATATCATGTCCATACAGAGAGGAGTGCATCTCTTGATATATCATGTCCATACAGAGAGGAGTGCATCTCTTGATATATCATGTCCATACAGAGAGGAGTGCATCTCTTGATATATCATGTCCATACAGAGAGAAGTGCATCTCTTGATGTATCATGTCCATACAGAGAGGAGTGCATCTCTTGATATATCATGTCCATACAGAGAGGAGTGCATCTCTTGATATATCATGTCCATACAAGAGAGGAGTGCATCTCTTGATATATCATGTCCATACAGAGAGGAGTGCATCTCTTGATATATCATGTCCATACAAGAGAGGAGTGCATCTCTTGATATATCATGTCCATACAGAGAGGAGTGCATCTCTTGATATATCATGCCCATACAAGAGAGGAGTGCATCTCTTGATATATCATGTCCATACAAGAGAGGAGTGCATCTCTTGATATATCATGTCCATACAGAGAGGAGTGCATCTCTTGATATATCTCCATACAGAGAGGAGTGCATCTCTTGATATATCATGTCCATACAAGAGAGGAGTGCATCTCTTGATATATCATGTCCATACAGAGAGGAGTGCATCTCTTGATATATCATGTCCATACAGAGAGGAGTGCATCTCTTGATATATCATGTCCATACAAGAGAGGAGTGCATCTCTTGATATATCATGTCCATACAGAGAGGAGTGCATCTCTTGATATATCATGTCCATACAAGAGAGGAGTGCATCTCTTGATATATCATGTCCATACAGAGAGGAGTGCATCTCTTGATATATCATGTCCATACAAGAGAGGAGTGCATCTCTTGATATATCATGTCCATACAGAGAGGAGTGCATCTCTTGATATATCATGTCCATACAAGAGAGGAGTGCATCTCTTGATATATCATGTCCATACAGAGAGGAGTGCATCTCTTGATATATCATGTCCATACAGAGAGGAGTGCATCTCTTGATATATCATGTCCATACAGAGAGGAGTGCATCTCTTGATATATCATGTCCATACAAGAGAGGAGTGCATCTCTTGATATATCATGTCCATACAAGAGAGGAGTGCATCTCTTGATATATCATGTCCATACAGAGAGGAGTGCATCTCTTGATATATCATGTCCATACAAGAGAGGAGTGCATCTCTTGATATATCATGTCCATACAGAGAGGAGTGCATCTCTTGATATATCATGTCCATACAGAGAGGAGTGCATCTCTTGATATATCATGTCCATACAGAGAGGAGTGCATCTCTTGATGTATCATGTCCATACAGAGAGGAGTGCATCTCTTGATGTATCATGTCCATACAGAGAGGAGTGCATCTCTTGATATATCATGTCCATACAGAGAGGAGTGCATCTCTTGATATATCATGTGATTGTCCATACAGAGAGGAGTGCATCTCTTGATATATCATGTCCATACAGAGAGGAGTGCATCTCTTGATATATCATGTCCATACAAGAGAGGAGTGCATCTCTTGATATATCATGTCCATACAGAGGAGTGCATCTCTTGATATATCATGTCCATACAGAGAGGAGTGCATCTCTTGATATATCATGTCCATACAGAGGAGTGCAGGATCTATGCAGTCCTACATAGTTGTACCCACACGGTTGGTTTAAAATAATTTTTGGCTAAGATCTGAACCCTGACTCCCAGATCTGGACCCTGGAGAACCGACTTCCAGATCTGAACCTGGAGAACTGACTCCCAGATTTGAACCTTGGAGAACTGACTCCCAGATCTGAACCTTGGAGAACTGACTCCCAGATCTGAACCTTGGAGAACTGACTCCCAGATCTGAACCTTGGAGAACTGACTCCCAGATCTGAACCTTGGAGAACTGACTCCCAGATCTGAACCTTGGAGAATTGATTCCCAGATCTGAACCTTGGAGAACTGACTCCCAGATCTGAACCTTGGAGAATTGACTCCCAGATCTGAACCTTGGAGAACTGACTCCCAGATCTGAACCTTGGAGAACTGACTCCCAGATCTGAACTTTGGAGAACTGACTACCAGATCTGAAACCTGACTCTCTGAATCCTGGAGAACTGACTCCCAGATCTGAACCTTGAAAACTGACTCCCAGATCTGAAACCTGGAGAAATGACTCCCAGATCTGAACCTTGGAGAACTGATTCCAAGATATGAACCTGGAGAACTGCCCCTGATAATCACTTAAGGTGCACATATATCGGAACCTGCAAAGCACACACACCCACACACACATGCATGCACACACACACATGCATGCACACACATACACATGCATGCATGCACACACATACACATGCATGCATGCATGCACGCACACACACACACTGAAACGACCAGTCGGTCATATTTAATCTTGGACGTCTGCTAAGTATGACATAATGTCTGCAAGTATGTGTAATGCAACATAATGTCTGCTAAGTATGAGTAATGCAACATAATATTCTTTTTAACACCGACTTACGCTTCCCATCCAAGTCCTGATCACAAGTGATAGCCTTAGTTTGACTCTTACTGCTAGTGGCAGTCTTAAAATCTTGGTCAAAAGGATTACAAGTGGCTTCTTCTAGCTCTTGAAACAATCCTATTTTCTCACCAATCCGCAGGAACCGTGTTGGTGTGGGCGTTTGATCTGTTACCATCAAATCATCAGATCATCACCCAAAAATAGCCTTATATGCACTAGCAAGCTCTATAGCTGCACTCCCATAGCTCAGCCACTACTGGCACTTACCTACTAGTAAAGCATCCCCCTGGCTGAATCTCAAGGAGAACTCGTGTTTCTGCTGGTGATTGCTCAAGTGATCATGGTTGGCAAACATCTAAATGATGGCATAAAGATGATGTAAGCTTTAAACGTGACATAATCTTTAGCTGAGCATGGGGGACACCATAAGTAGTTGGAGTGACGTAATCGTGACAACCTCGGGTCAAGGTAGCGGGGAGAAGTACTGGTTACTCGGTCCTCACCTGTCCACAGCCTACAAAATTGCAGACGAAAGGTTTATCGCTCTCTGACATGCCCCTCTGCTATCCACAGCCGATGATAGTTGTATCCTAGCCTATTCCACGCATCTGGCTCTGCTAGGGCTGTTCCGGACTGTGTTGATCCTACCGTTGCTACCTGATAGACCGCGCAATAGCCAGCAGCTGGAAGGGTTCGTGTCTCCAAGAAAGGCTAATGGCGAACAGTTTATTAAGGCCTATATAAATCGTGTATAATATTGCATACGTCATACAGCACATTTATGATGTCATAGCATTTTTGAAAAATGGCTAATGCCAGAGTTTGTGCATTTTCAACAAGATATCTGGCATACATAATATTATGAATAGATGTGTGTGCACATGTCAGTCTTGTCATTAAGGATGTTCCAAGGTGTGCTCCATGGAGTAGTCGATAAACAGCTTTTGTTGCTTGAGAGTATGGAATTCTTGCCGGAGACGAAGCACTTTACATTGGGCTCTGCAGAAAAATAAAACACACACTACACACTACACACACTATACACTGCTGTCTACTGGGCCATGCAGCACACATGCACACACACTATACACTGCTGTCTACTGGACCATGCACATGCACACACACTATACACTGCTGTCTACTGGACCATACACATGCACACACACTATACACTGCTGTCTACTGGACCATACACATGCACACACACTATACACTGCTGTCTACTGGGCCATACACATGCACACACACTATACACTGCTGTCTACTGGGCCATACACATGCACACACACTATACACTGCTGTCTACTGGGCCATACACATGCACACACACTATACACTGCTGTCTACTGGACCATACACATGCACACACACTATACACTGCTGTCTACTGGGGCATACACATGCACACACACTATACACTGCTGTCTACTGGACCATACACATGCACACACACTATACACTGCTGTCTACTGGGCCATACACATGCACACACACTATACACTGCTGTCTACTGGACCATGCACATGCACACACACTATACACTGCTGTCTACTGGACCATACACATGCACACACACTATACACTGCTGTCTACTGGACCATACACATGCACACACACTATACACTGCTGTCTACTGGGCCATACACATGCACACACACTTACACTGCTGTCTACTGGACCATACACATGCACACACACTATACACTGCTGTCTACTGGGCCATACACATGCACACACACTATACACTGCTGTCTACTGGGCCATGCACATGCACACACACTATACACTGCTGTCTACTGGACCATACACATGCACACACACTATACACTGCTGTCTACTGGGCCATACACATGCACACACACTATACACTGCTGTCTACTGGGCCATACAGCACACATGCACACACACTATACACTGCTGTCTACTGGACCATACACATGCACACACACTATACACTGCTGTCTACTGGACCATACACATGCACACACACTATACACTGCTGTCTACTGGGCCATACAGCACACATGCACACACACTATACACTGCTGTCTACTGGGCCATACACATGCACACACACTATACACTGCTGTCTACTGGGCCATACACATGCACACACACTATACACTGCTGTCTACTGGGCCATACACATGCACACACACTATACACTGCTGTCTACTGGGCCATAGCACATGCACACACACTATACACTGCTGTCTACTGGGCCATACACATGCACACACACTATACACTGCTGTCTACTGGGCCATACACATGCACACACACTATACACTGCTGTCTACTGGACCATACACATGCACACACACTATACACTGCTGTCTACTGGACCATACACATGCACACACACTATACACTGCTGTCTACTGGGCCATACACATGCACACACACTATACACTGCTGTCTACTGGGCCATACACATGCACACACACTATACACTGCTGTCTACTGGCCATACACATGCACACACACTATACACTGCTGTCTACTGGGCCATACACATGCACACACACTATACACTGCTGTCTACTGGGCATACACATGCACACACACTATACACTGCTGTCTACTGGGCCATACACATGCACACACACTATACACTGCTGTCTACTGGGCCATACACATGCACACACACTATACACTGCTGTCTACTGGGCCATACACATGCACACACACTATACACTGCTGTCTACTGGCCATACACATGCACACACACTATACACTGCTGTCTACTGGACCATACACATGCACACACACTATACACACTGCTGTCTACTGGGCCATACACATGCACACACACTATACACTGCTGTCTACTGGACCATACACATGCACACACACTATACACTGCTGTCTACTGGACATACACAGCACACTATACACTGCTGTCTACTGGACCATACACATGCACACACACTATACACTGCTGTCTACTGGACCATACACATGCACACACACTATACACTGCTGTCTACTGGGCCATACACATGCACACACTATACACTGCTGTCTACTGGACCATACACATGCACACACACTATACACTGCTGTCTACTGGCCATACACATGCACACACACTATACACTGCTGTCTACTGGGACCATACACATGCACACACACTATACACTGCTGTCTACTGGTCCATACACATGCACACACACTATACACTGCTGTCTACTGGACCATACACATGCACACACACTATACACTGCTGTCTACTGGACCATAGCACATGCCACACACTATACACTGCTGTCTACTGGCCATACACATGCACACACACTATACACTGCTGTCTACTGGGCCATACACATGCACACACACTATACACTGCTGTCTACTGGGCCATACACATGCACACACACTATACACTGCTGTCTACTGGGCCATACACATGCACACACACTAATACACTGCTGTCTA